>JAYMTP010006068.1:0-12518 GCA_036897365.1 Geranium brycei | reverse complement strand
GAAGTTCCGCGGGGTGAGGCAGAGGCCGTGGGGCAAATGGGCGGCGGAGATCCGCGACCCGGTTCGGCGCGTGAGGCGGTGGCTCGGAACCTACGACACCGCCGAGGAAGCCGCCAGGGTGTACGACGACGCCGCAGTCGAGCTCCGTGGACCCGACGCGCTGACCAACTTCGCGTCGACCCCGACGCCCGAAAAGATCAACGTCTCGGTGTCGGGATACGACTCCGGCGACGACTCGCAGCACAGCCTCTACTCCCCGACCTCCGTGCTCCGGTTCCGAACAAACTCCGGCGAAGAACCCGACCCGAACACCAACCGGGTCGAACCCGAACCGGATCCCGAAGTTTCAAAGCCCTTGCCCGAGACGCACTCGCCGGCGCGTGAGCCTCACGGCGGGTTCCTCCACCTGGATCTCCCGTTTCTTGAGGATTTCTTTGGCTTCGACGCTCCGGCGCCGATGCTCTACGACCAGATTCCGGCGCCGGAGATCGATCTCGACGGAGGCTGCGCCGACATGTTCATCGTGGGCGCTGCCAACAACGATTTCCAGTCTCCGATGTTCGATTGTTTTGAGGATTTCCAAGAGATTGGGGACTTGTTCACGTTGGACCCTGTCGCCGTGCTGTGACGTCATCGCCGGAGTTTTAAGTGTTTTGTGATCGTCGCCGCCGTTAGCTTGCCGGTTTCCGGCAGATTTTGTACCGGCGGCGGAGCGAATATCCACCGAGTGTATTATGTGTTTTTAAAATCATTTGTTATTATATTCGTTGAAATGTCTCCGTTGGAATTAACGGAGAGTGTGAGTGTTTTTAGATAATAAATAAATTAATTGCGTAGGTGTGTATAATTTTGTCCGCTTTAATTATTATATTATTGTTATAAATAAATTATGATTGTCATTACGGTTTCACGATGACGTGGCGTATCTGGTTGAGTGTTACGTGGTTGATTCAGCACTGCCACGGTGGCATTCCTTTTGCTCCTGTCTCGTTCACACGTGTCTCCGCAAATCACGTTCATGGACGGTGTGTGAACCGGAATTAACCACGCGCAAGGGCTTTATGGTTTCGTTGGTCTTGTGTTGTGCCGCAAAATGGACCTGTAAAGGCATGGTTGCAATTAATGAAAGTGTCTTTTTTTGGCTTTAGTTTTGTAGATTTAGGCTCATTAAAATTAATAATGTTGGAATTTATTTACACTTTATAGGTTAGTTGGTCATTAGCACCAACTAGTCTCATTTAAATTATAGTTAATAAATTAAAGGAATATTATTATTGTCTCGATATATTGTAGTAATCACATTGTATATATACTTATAAATTTGTTCTCATTTTTTAAACCCTATAAATTTGACAATGTCAACCTTAACATTCAACCATATACGGTCTGGGCCGATATGGTTTGAGTGTTTTGGCTCGAAATCAATGGAGAGGGGTGGAAGTTGGGCGGAGGGTGCGAATACGGGGATGTTGTTCGCCGGCGGAGGTGAAATTTATGGCAATTAAGGAGGCTTTGGTGCTGGGTATGAATAAAGGTAGGCCTAATATGTCATGATGAAATTTGATTATCAAGGAGTTTTTAATACCATCAATGGTCGTGCTCTAGTGTTTTCACTGCTTGGAGATCTCATCCAAAAAGGCAAAAGGTTAATAATTTTATTTAAAAATATTGTTGTCTGTTTTATTAGTCGTTCGGAAAATAAGGCAGTCCACCGTATAGTCCATTATGTTTTGTTTGATTCTAATTGTGATTTTGATAGGAGGTTTGTTACCATCGATATGGTAATTTTGCAGACTCTCTTGCTGCCTAATAAAGTTTCTCTGTTTCTCAAAAAATAAATAACTCAAAAATCAATATAAATTGAAGTATCTTTTGATAGATTCGAAAAATCGGTATTACTTACTAGGTTTTTTTGGATATAATAACATTTTTCTAGACTCGGTCAATAAATGATATTACATTCTCCCTATAATTTTTTATGTTAAAAGTTGTGAGATAAATGATGACACTACTCTAAAATATGTAAATAGTATCAATGTTACATAAAATCATGGTTGAGGGGTTGTGTGAGGACGGTGGAAACATATGGGCCATGTTTCTGTATTGGTAGGTTTGCTTGATTTGTTAGCAATTTAGAAAAGTCAATAAAAACATGTTGAATAACTTTGGGTAGCCTTTCAATTTCATAATAAATTTCTCAAATATTGTCATAGTCCACATGACTTTTCCCAAACAAATGCAACAAGAGTATTTTTATTTTATGATTGAAGATTTTGGGTATTAGACAATTGAATTTTTTTTAAATCCCTAATCATCATTATTTTAATAAAAAGGGATGTTTATTATAATTAATAATTATAATTAAAGATTAGGGTACTATCCTACCCACTATCAGAGCAAGAAAATATTATCCAATAATTATGTCTCCAAGGAAGATAGCGGAAAATATAATTTTCTTATTTATCTATTTTGTCATTTTTGTATTTATAGATTCATTCTCTGAATCTATGTGTTGCAGTGTGTTGTGGGAGTGATTGATGTTAAAGGTTGAGGGCCAAATTGACTATACATTGTGCCAAGTGGAAAACATTGGAATATTTTAGTATACAATATTGACTTTTCCATGAACTTGACCCACAATGGTGACTATATTATTGGTAGATATTGCTTATGAAATTGATAGAATATAGTACCAATATAATGGACCAATATTCTTAGGTGATTGGTACGCAAAATTTTAATTTTTTTTAATCCTAAAGTGTTTTAGTGATAGAGATTGTATTGAAAGAGATTGAAAATATCTCATATAATAAAATATTGTGATTTCCTTTTGTAGTGTTTTAGGTAATTCTCAAACTTCCCATCTTTTGAGTGTTTGTTACTTCAATTACATATCCATTTTTTTGTTATTGAAAAACAACCAAACTTTATAAAGATCAGCTATAAAGGTCGAGAAGAATAGCGACAATATTTGATAGGACAAAATATCTACCTGAATTTCCTAAACTGAAAAGTTAACAACAAACTTGACTAACATTACATCCAAACACAAATCAGTAGCATACATAGTAGTAATAAAACTCTGAACCAATACGATCACAGATTGAAGACAAAACGACTCGACCCATTTAGCATCATGTAGAGCCACAACCTCCATCTCGACTGGATGGAGAAACTCCGTGATTTTTAGGGATGGCAAAAAAATCCGAACCCAACGGATACCCGATCAACCGCCCCATTCGGAACGGGTGAAACCCGATGTTTTGCGGCTTTGGGTCGGGTTCGGGTTTTATGAATGAGTTTTTGAGCGGGTGCAGGTCATGTGCGGATTGACCTATACCCGATCCGATTTCGACCCGCACCCGTACAAATTTAAAATAATAATAATTAATATTATATAATACAAGTTACATTCTTATCAATTTTTTTAACAAAAAAGTGCAAAAACTAAATTTTAATCATCAATTCACTCAAAAAACCTAAGTTAATATAATATAACATATATTTATATTAACTTTTGTACTTATATAGTAAAATAAATTTGTTAATTGAATTAATATTTGAATTTTCGGGTTGGATTTTATGTTTCGAATAAAACTCATACTTGACGGGCTTTTATGGGTTGGACACCCGCTCACGATGAACAGGTTCAGGTGCGAGTTTGGCCAAACCCAATCCGTTGCCATTTCTAGTGATTCCACTGTAGAATGCTTCAAACAAAGTTTCTCAAACAAAGTTCCTCGATAATCTCGAGAACAAATCGACTCAAACATCTTCATATGATATATGTTTTGATCTTATCATAGATTTGTTAAAATGATTAGTTGCAATTAGCTTTTACCTTTTACTGTTCTTTTTTTGTCCAATTTATTGCTATCATGAGAGGAATATTCAAAATATCCACTAAATTTATTGTGAGGGGTCGTTTAATTATTGTTGGCGGCTGGTCGAATACATCAATAATTTAATTTAATTTAACTTAATTTAATTATTACGCAAAACACTAATTTTTCAGGTTGAGCCACTGAACCGGGTCCGACCAGTGGCCCATAACATCCTAACCGTATGCTTTTAATTCAGAAAAAATGTTTTATAAGGTATTAAAGAATTAATTAATTGCTATATTTATATTTGTCTTTGTATTGTATTAGAGTGGAACATTATGAGACCTCGCTGTCGGTTTGTCATGATAACGGTCATTTTTGTATGTTCTTTTAAGCACATTTATTAAGTTTTGCATTTAATATATCGGTTGTCTTATAATAATTTTATTCATGTTAATTTAGGTCGGCGTAGTAAATTTTGTTCTTCAATTTTAGGAGGATAGTTGGTTTTCTTTTAAAGCGCATAAAAGATGTAATTGCTACCATACCCTCCAAATCTTCCATAGTAAAATTCTTATATAAATGTGGGTGCTATGTTAAGTGAGAAATTAATGCCATGACACAATATTTTAATCATGATAATGTCTTACACTACAAAAAAAATTAAAATATATATAAATAAATTACTTTAAAACTAAAAGTAGTGATTCAGTGTTAACTGAGTTTGAACTGATGGTCCAACTACTCGCTCATTGGCATAAGGTTAGGAGTTTGAGGCTTAGAGGTGATACCGGGTGGGGAAGAGTATATGACCAAATAGGGATAATATTGTAATTTCAAAAAACAAATAGTGATTCAGTGAGTGATTCAATGAGTGCTATGTGGTAGGGGGACGAGTTCCATTCTATAATCTAGAGAGGAAAGTGATGTAACGAAATATTGGAAGGATTCTGTTTTTTTTTGCGCATGTCAAAACAACGCCACGTACGTCAGCTCGAACGCCCTCTCCCAATTCACACCAGTTCGTGACTCAATATGCATATATGCACATACGTCAGTTTCATATTTTTAGTTAAATATTAATTTTAATTTTTAAAAAATATAAAGAGGATGTTCCATGATAAACAAAACAAATAATTTGTGTAAATTGCACTTATAGTCCAACCCACCTCTTGCTGTTTCTCCTTTAATTCCACATTAAAAACCTCCTGCAGTCCCACCCTACAAAATAATCAACAATGAAAGAAAATAATTACAGTAGCCAAAATAATTGATACTATAGTATATAAATAGACATATAGTTGTAAATTAAAATACAATTAAATTCAAAACTTAAAAAATAGAAAATTATTTCACTCTAATGATCTTGATTTACTAGAATAAAATTTAATTCATATTTAATGTAGGTGGTCTATGCAAGAGTTGGGTTCTTTTAAAATTAATGTAAACGGTATTTTGGATTTTTAGAATAATAGATGGAGTATCGGTCTTGTTTGCAGAGACAATAAAGGTTGGGTCAAAGGCCTTTTATGCAAGAGTGCCGCGGGGATTCTACCGCTCGTAAAGGTTGAGGCCGTGGCGGTTCGGGAAGCGTTTAGATAGGCAAGAATGAAGAGATGGAAGGTATTTTCTATTGAAACTGATTCCAAGAGGGTTGCTGACGTCTCAAATCGAAAACTCGTCCTCTTGGTAGACTAAGAGGTATAATTACAGATTGTTTTTCTTTTTTGAACTTCTAGTTTATGCCTATCAATGTAGTTTTTTTCAAGCGTTGTTGTAATCAACCGGCCGATGAGTTGGCCAAATTTACTTTGTTCAATGCGGGTTTTGAATTAGGTGAGGGTTTGTCTCATCGATACTTGCTAGCGTTTTAAGCACGGATGCTTTGTGCTGTTAATAAAGGTTTCTTTCTAAAAAAAATGTATAAGCATGATTCGAACTTATTTATATAAAAACCTGTAATTGTAAGTCAAGTAACCGTGAAATAGGCGTTGACTGGTTGTTAAGACACCGTTATTATTTGGAGCCGCCACGAACCCACCGCGCCACTTCTCCACTAAAATGGCTCCACCTCAGCACACCTTGAGTTGACTAAGTGACTGGCTCAGATTTAGTCACGTACACGTGTCAATCTTCCGAGGCTTCGGTCGAGCAATCCTTAAATCACGCGCACTCGGCACGTGTGAGAATCCAAGGAAAATTAAAAAAAAAATTACGCCCCTTCGGTTTCTGGTGGGGACAGGGGCAAAAATTAGGTGGGACCCGTGGTTGTATTTACCTTAATTAGAAGGTGGTTGCACGTGAACCTTGTATGGAGCTACCTGCACCAGATTATAAACTATAGTTAACTTAAAAGCACTGTTTAGGATGCGTGGCGTTGTCTTTTTTTTACAAGTCACATGTGCTCTTCGATTTCGTCAGATGATGTCTGAAAGGGCCCACCGAACCCCCTCCCGAGAGTCTTGCCGACCAACATGTCGGAACGTGAGAACCGGAGAAAAGAAAATGGATTTTTTCCACCGTTCTGAAAATTTATTCAAATATTATCTCAAATTTATTTTTGAAAAGGTATAACAAATTGGTCATCCAAATTTAAGTATCTTTAGTGAAACTCAAATTACGTCCCTAAAAAGTTGATAGAATAAAAATATTAAAATATGTCATTAAAAATAAATAAATAAATTCAATTTAATTTAATTTTATCAAAACGATATATTTTTAGTCTAGGTTTAGTGTTTAAGTTTATATTTTGTTATTCTAACGGTTGAGATAGATTCTAAATTTTTCCCATGACAAGAATTTTTATTTAAGTAATCTCATACAATATTAGATATATTATTCATAGAGAAGAGAGATTAAATATAAATTGAGATAGAAATACGAACCCTCCGAACTGGTAGAATTTGATTGTGAACTGGTAGAAGAACGGTGTTCACTTAATATAGTATGGACCCGACTCTCTCGTTACACTCTACCCTAACAGGGTTCACTTGTATAGTATAATATGGAACTGAACTCACTCGTTATACTTCTCCCTTAACATAGTTCACTTATAGGTATAGTATGGAACCTGACCCCCTCGTTACAGTCGGGGCTATCATAATCAGGTCGAACCCTCCCTGACCCAGTTACCTCCTCGTTACAGTCGAAGACCTTGTAACAGTTGGGGATCTCGTTATATATTTCTTCCAAAGTGCACACAATATACATATGAGGTAGAATTCGAGTGTGAAATAGTAAATTTACGAAATGAACGTGGTGAAAAGTTACTCACAAAAATTGAATTGATACAGATAAACATAAAAATAATGCATTGCTATGGAAAGGAAAAAAAATCTTCTCTTTTTACCGGTCATTATAAAATTGATAATATGGCTGCTTTTATGTTAAATTCATTTATATAGTTTATAATCTAAACATAAAAATTTGTGTTTTCACAATGTGAAGAGAAGAAAAGGAAAAGATTTTTGCCTGCAGCTTTTTGAATGGTCCAACAAATGCATCCACTTTAAACCATATCTTTGTATCGTTATTTGCATGCTTTTTCTTGAAAGGAGATTGAGATCACCAATTGCTAATAATGAGCGGGCAAATCACATATCAAAGAGAACAAAATCGTTGACTTTTAAGTTTGTTGGGAACTAAAATATTAAGAATTTGTTATTCAAGTTTGTAATGAAATTTGATCGTTTTGATTTAAAATATCGCATTTTTATATATTATTTATATTTCTTAAAATTTAGTCCATTACATTAATCACTTTCAGAAAAAGAAATTATGTTTCAAATCTGGTAGACATTTAAAAAAAGTAAATACTTAATTACTAGTACTACTTTTCCAACTTCACCTACGAATAGAGTTTGACATTCTTGAAACCAAAAAACACAAAAGATCTACTATGTCCCATAATTTGAGGCTATAAAGGTAATTAAGAAGACAAAATAAAAAAAGGATGGAAAAAGGAAATATTATTTAAAAAAATCCTTGAACATGGGATCCAATGAGAAGTCAAGGATAATCATGTGTGTGATGTTTGATTTGTACAACTTGTAAATGATGGGCATGGCTAATTATAGTGTTTTTTTTTATGAATTTGGGTACCAACTTTCAATTAAAGGGTGAGACCAAATTAAATAAAGAGATTTTAGTTATTGCATTTTCTTATTGGTCTTGCATCATCGTATAATCAGCTTTGATATACAATAAATGGCAATAATATGGAAGTACTTTAGTAAGAATTATGAGAATCAATATGGGAGCGCCATGTAGCAAGTGAGTTGGGATTTATATTATAACCTGGGATGAAAGTGTTACCATGTCAAGAAAGTGGTGTAACGAAGGGTCGGACAGATTGTGGCAGAGTCCGACGATAGCGGGTGGGAGAGATTCCGGCGACGAGGTTTTAGATTCTGGCAGATCGGCGGCGTCTGAAACTGATGGAACTGACAGTGAGAACCCAAAGTGAACGGAAAGTTGCATATCTATGTCGGCAGTGGAGGCGACACGTATGCGAGATTTCGGCGACGGGGTTTTGGATTCTGGCATATCAGCAGTGTTTGAAACTGATGGAACCGGCAATGAGAATCCAAAATTGCCCGGAAAGTCTTTCCGGCCGTCGTGTCACGTGTCTCCCACCTCCACATCAACACGTGTCCTCTCCACACTGGTTCTCACGACATGAGGAGGTTTTCACCAAATTATTTATTTATGATATTACGTATATATAAGACAATAAGGAGTCAATGGTTCCCTAAGTTATCATCAACTCAAGTTCAATTGAACTCAATTAATTTAATTTTCACTAAATATTTATTAAATTTTCAAAATTGGTCACATGACAAGCAGTGCAAAGTTAGATTTCAGCTATGAATATGATCATCTATAACCCTTCTACGTCCTTCGAAACTTCAAAACAGTTAAGGGTCTATATTCTAAAACAAAAAACATTTCTATATTTTCACCATAAATATTATTAAATTTATATTACATATAATTAGCTTCCTCAATACTTCGCAATTGTTGATGGTCCAAATTTTTAAAAGCAAATGCATTGCTCCTAAAACAAAAATAAGTTATATACTAATTAATACTTTTATTGATAAATTTATATTTTTATTCAGTATTATAAATTTAACAAATATTTTTATTTTTATTTTTATACATTAAATATTTTTTTCCTATTTTATATTATATATTATATAATTCATACTTTTATCGTGTGTGTATATATACTAATTCATCTAATATAAACTATATAATTAATCCCGACTAGTTCCCATTAATTTTCAGAAGCTCAGTCCGCCTAGAATGGCAAAAAAAACCTGAACCCAACATATGCCCAATGTCCTCGACACATTGAGTAACTGAGCGGGTTGGGTACAAGATAATTAAGCGGGTATTTGAGCGGGTTTAATATGGGTATGGCAAAATTGGCCCGAACTCGACTCTTTGCATTCCAGCGCCTGGCTATCACCTAACGACTTTTACAACATTGCATGCACGGGCAGTCGAGATTTCGAAGAGACAACAAGAGAATTGCATTTGACAATTACAGAAGAAAATTGTAAAACTGTAGCTGTCTGGTCTCTACACAAACAGAAACTCTCTGGATATATACACACGAATGAAATGAAACTATTACGAGGTTAAAATAGTTTCGATACTCAAATCCACATTCCAACTCTATCACACACAACTCTAACAGCAAAATCATCTTATCTTCCACAATCATCAGACTAATTGCAAAACAAGTTCAGGACTTACATGTCAGCCTCTTGCTGAAAACACGTCCAATCTGCTCGATCGACCTCCAGACCTCCTCACATTTCTGTTACCGCGAATGATACGTTCCTGACTCTCTAATCGGTCTCTGTATGATGCGGCGTGTTGCAGATGGAGCATCGCGATCATACTGACGGCGATCAGGGCAGCGTTCCCGAGTATCCCGCCCATCTGGTTCAGCTTGAGGCATTTTTTCACAAAATCGAAGCTGGAGATGAAAACTTTTACCAGATTGGTGCAAACCCGTTTGTGGGGGGCTGAGTTCTCGACGGGACTTGAGGGATGGCCATAGATGTTATGGGATGAGACAGAGCGGCCAACAGCGTGTACTTCTCCTACAAACGCTAGAGCTTCTTCTATGACTTTGTGGTTTGAGCCACAGTGTTCGGATAGTCTCATTGCCAGAACGATCCGGCTTTGCTCTAATCGTGCAATTGCTGCGTCTCGCTCTGCCCGCTGCTGCATGTGAATAGTCTGGAAAATAACAAAATGGCAAACATTTCCTCATATATATTGTGAAAAATTAAGAAAATTTGATACAGAGTAACAGCTCAAAACCTTTAATTTTCACTCAGAAAAAACAGCCCGTAGTGTCCTACTGATCGAGTAATCAAACGATCATGAAAACAACAGTCAAGGGCAATAAACAACCTATCAACCCCTAAATATGTAGTTGGACTTATATCATTTGGCACCACTCGACGCACTTCGGAGGCAAAACGTTCGTGATATCTAGTTTCCACATTTACTTGAAGCCTAATTAAGAAATCATATTCAACTTCATCGTTTTTGCACATTATTAATATTCTTTGTCGAGGCATAAGAATAGAAAATCTCAACCAACTATTTATCATCTTTCAAAAAATTATCCTACCTTAACCAAGTAACCCAAGTCATTTTCAGTAGTATTTGTTTCTATTCTCTCCACGAAAATATCAGTAATATCTGTTTACGCTAAACTCAATACTCCACTGGTTTACCATCTACATACATAATTATGCACTCTCACAGACCCAACTTTTTTATCATATTGCTAAATGTTTATCTTACTGTTAAGTGTTAACCCATCAACCCCAGTCATTTTAATACTATTTTCTTTCTTTCTATTATTTCTCCACAAAGACATCAATATACAGTTGCTTAAGCTCGATTCGTTTCTTCACTGATTTACCATCTATAACTACAATACATAATTATGCACTCTCACACACCACTACTCACTAAAGCGTGATTTCTTTTACACATCTGCTTCAGCTCTTTTAGGCCACACTAAATAATCAGACTTGGTGGTCAAGCCCTCAGTGAACTTTCTCAAATATGTTATGTGTACAGACCAAAGACAATATTGCAGTAGTAACGGATATTAACAGAACCAAAATAAGCTTACATCAACCTCCCTAAAGAAACTAATCGACAAAATCCAACTCGAGCATCAGAAAGCAAAAATTACAAATTTCCTCTAACCCTTCTCTTTCTTCAATTGAGACTCAATTCCTCAAACAATATGGAAATGCAAAAGTTAACCAAATTACAGATGCTTTCTATTACTCTACACTATCAAATACTGGAATTTAACATATTGAGCTAAGCTGCTTCAATTACTTAATATGCTTCAAAACCAAATTGGCACAAGCATGAAGCTTGAAATTTTTGGATCATTTTCATATCAACCATACACATTTGTAGATATCGATTTATAAGTGCTTAACTAACAGGATTTCCACTAGAAATCTGCCTTCTCATCAGCCAAACAAAAGATGCATAGTGAACATATACATAAATCAGCTCCCTACTAGATCATTTCTGGATTATTTTCCATAGCAAACAAACACATTTGTAGATATTGATTATAGGTGCTTGACTAACAAAGTTTCCACTAGAAATGAATTTTCCATATCTTTAATTTTCTTTCCGTGCCACATTACCTCTACTTTCTCAGCATCCAACCAAAACACGCACAGTGAACATATACACAAATCAGCTCCACACTCAATCACTTCTTACTCCTCAATTTTACTTCAAATCAGAAACATAATCGGCAAAATGAAAGGTACAGAGGCGATTAACTGCGACTTACATGGAAGAATTCGAGCTGGTCCTCGAGGTTCTCGAGAGCGGTGCGAATCGCGTTGAGGCTCTTCGCCTCGACAATCATCGCCGAGTCATCGGCTTCTTCGACTCGAAACTCCTTCACGAACACGAATCCGGATCTTCCGTCATCGTCGTCGTCGTGCGGCTTGTTCTTCCTCTCCGGCCTCCTCCGGGACTTGACGGAGCTGAGGAAGTGAGCTCGAGAGATGGAGTGAATTGCGTCGCTGAGCTTGTCGTGGAGGTCCCAGATCTTCTCGAGGGCCGCTTCGATTTCGTCGAGCTCCATCTCCCATTTCATGAGGAAGAAGGAGCAGTTCTCTGGAGAGGGCGAGAAAGTGAGGGAAAATCGCCGAGAAAATGTTTTCTAGGGCTCGGTTCGGCTCGGTTTTGGGCCCGAATTTTGATTCCTTGCTTATCGGTGGGAACTGTCTTGGGCCTCACTCGGCTTTAACGGAAATTAGTGGACGTGGTGTGTTGACCAATAGTGTTCTGCCACGTCAGCACGAGCCTTACCATTTGTATTTGACAAGTTCATATGATACCGCCAACACTAATAATATTGATAATTAATTTATATAAACAGAAACGGTAAATAGTTAGTTATTAGATAATTAATAAATTATCATAAAGAAAAATGGTAAACACCTAAAATAATTTATTTTCCATATTAATAATAAACCCTTTATTTAACTAATAGAATTTACTAATTAACTCAAAAAATAAAATAAAATAGAATTTACTAATTTAGCATTATCATACTATCATAAGTTAAACGTATATATAACATGTTATATAAGTAGAGAAAATCATATGAGAACCGTG
>JAYMTP010006067.1:0-12518 GCA_036897365.1 Geranium brycei | reverse complement strand
ACGCACGTCTCAGATCTGACGATTCTACATGGTTTGGACGTTCTATATAGGTTTGTAGCCGAGTGTGCCCCTATATATATAATGCATTATCAAAGACATTATTGTATGAGTTGAAATGTAACACTTCAATATATCATACAATTTACGAATGAAAGTAATACATAACACTTGTATCTCAGTGCAAGTAAGGAATTTTGTTTTCTTTAGATACCTAAAACAATATAGTAAATTTAGTAATTACCACACGTTTTTATAATAACAACTGACTTGATAAATATGAACGCTAAACATATTTCCTACTAGTTGGCGAAGAACGTAGTATGCGGAAATGTAGAAGGCGGCATTTATTAGGTGGTATTAATTCTCATGCCATGCATTTATCTGGACATTGGTTGTAAATCTTTATAGATAAGTAAAACAAATTATGCTAGGTGGTAATATTTTGAGCAATGACTACCTGATTATCATCGCTGGTTGGATTGATGTTTCCAAATACTTCATGATACACTTCATTTTTTATCGTACGACTATCCTCTACATATTTGACGACGTTGACTATAGTTAAGCTTAGGTGTGGTGTAAACCGCGAAGCAACTACATAAAAATTGGCCATGTGTCAAAACCTATTTAAATAAAATCATCATTAACAGCAATTTTTTGTAATAAATGATGCAAAAAAACTACATTCATAAAAATGGTTGTAATTGTGGACTTGTTGTGATAAGAAAACACCGGCTGATTTGAGTGAATGTCTTTGACTCTAGTTAATAGTCATTGCAAAGCAGGAAGTTATTAGAGTTGCCTCTGGTTAAGTTTGATAAGCTGATTCCCATCACTCGATGACAAATAATTCTGGGCATCTTAACATTTTTGCCCTTATTATTATATGTTATTATGTCCCTGCAAACAAATCATTTCCCAAGAATTTTTATCACAAGTCTAGTCTCATTGCACAAACCCTCCATCTAATTCAAATTCCTCAGTAAAACAATTGGAGAACCAACTTTCAAATGAATTTCATCGTCTTGTACACCACTGAATTTGAGACTATTTAGAAATTTGGCCAGATATAAGAGGTCTTCGTCTGTGGTCTGAATATTTCCCTTGCAAACAGTAACGGAGTTGAAATAGGTTTACCCTTCCCCTAGTAGCATGTCCATCATCCGAGCATTTATTTCTTGGACCATGTCATTTTTTGTCGTGAAAATAACACGTCCATTTAGATAATCTGGATCACTATACCTTGTCTGAGGTGAAGTGTGTATTGTATCAATTATACCTTCAATTTGATTTGTTCCTTTTATTAGAGGACCAACTCAACTAAAAGCTTAAGCTGATAATTGAAGGACCAATTATAGTTTTATACTCTAACACACGCCCTCACGGACAAGCCCGTTTTTAGGTTTGGATGTGTACTTATTAGAATAGAGGATTGAGAAGCCCATTAGAAGTTAGAGGGCATTTGGAAGAGAAGTTTGAGAAGCCATTAGAAGTTAGAGGGCATTTGGAAGAGAAGTTTAAGAGAAACCCATTATTGAAGAGAGTTGGAGAAACCCTGAAGAGAGTTGAGGCTTTTATGAGAATAAGAAATAAGAGAGAATGAGAAGAAATATAATTTGCACGTTCTGAGATTCGAACTCGTGTCCGCGAGGTAGAACTACCTTTGATACCATATTAGAGGACCAACTCAACTAAAAGCTTAAGTTGATAGTTAAAGGACCAATTATAGTTTTATTGTAAAACTGGGTTGTACATATCGGGCCGGGCTCCACAACTAAAAGCTCAAGCTATTAGTTGGGTTTGACCTTTTCCTTTATATACAACCCTTTGATTTCATATTCTTTCAATGTGGGACTTTATATTCTCAACACTCCCCCTCACGTGTATTCTACACGTGGGCCATAGTGGGGCGTGTCTATTGGCACGCGGGCTTATTTCCCCCCTTACGTGGACCACAATATTGGGCTTACAGGGGAGCGAAGCCATATGGAGGTGAGGCCCACCAACACAGGTCCAAATCGGCATGCTCTGATACCATGTAAAACTAGGTTGTACATATAAAAGCTTAAGCTGATAGTTGAATGACCAATTATAGTTTTATACTCTAACACCTTTATCTGAACAAATTTGTCTGGTACATGAATCATTTCTTCAGATGGATTATCGTAAGAGGACCCATCT
The DNA here is from genome assembly GCA_036897365.1 of Geranium brycei. Lineage (NCBI taxonomy): Eukaryota > Viridiplantae > Streptophyta > Magnoliopsida > Geraniales > Geraniaceae > Geranium > Geranium brycei. The sequence continues at coordinate 10,337 of JAYMTP010006067.1, read as the reverse complement.
CTAACTTTTAACATCTACCTGTTGAATCTACTAATGTCCATGGGTTTAGAAACTTCCATTGTTGTTATGTCGAAGTCTCATATTTTGAATAACCTCGTATAGCACGAACGATGCACATGTAATCCACAATATATGCTCGAGTTCACTTTGAAATTACATGTAGAATCTGTCTTAAATCACCACCACAAACGACAATCATTCCCCCATATGGTTTATGTGCAATGTCCTCGTACTGTTTGGAGAGGATATTTCTAAGACTTTGATTTAAAACTTCAAAACAATGTGTGTGTGTCATTGGTGTTGATCTCATATTATGAGCAAAATTTCTTTGAGTTTTGTTTTAATCAGTAGAAGTTTCTTTAGGTAATTCTAATAGATTTGTGTTGTTGAGAATTTCACTTGTTGACTGAACTGTCGAGTCGATTGAAATTCGAAACCGTAAGTGCATTATTCTTCTATTAAGCAACAAAAGGCGATGCGACATGCGATATGAAACATGACAAATAGTGAATACGTGTATTATAGAATGAAAAATATATTTAGACTAAAATATATAAAATATTCTATTTATTCTTAACCATCAGACATAAATTTAGTTAAGGTGCCTGGCAACATTTTCTTATATGAGGATCGATATTGTTATGTAATTATTATGATTTTTTTAAGTGGAAATGATACATTGATATACTAGAACTTTTATTCTAACATGGGTATGTTCAAATTTGACTATATTTTTTTCTAACTAAAGTTCTCATGTATTTCATATATAGTAGCAATTTGAGATATTAAAATAGACAAAATTGATAAATTGAGTGAACTGAAAAGGACATTCTGAACTTAATTGTGCATATAAACTAAGAAAAACAAAAATTTGATGCATGTAGGTGTCATTTCTTTCTTCTTTTTCTACTGAAATGCCCTTCGTGCAGACCTACCACGTTTCTAGGTTGGTTGCAATAAAATAATTGTTGAATGGTTTGTTTAAAACACGGAAATGAAGCTGGGTAACAGTAGTGACCTGCATGCATGATTCTTCTCTATTTCCTTCTTATTGTGTTTTCTTGTATCCAACCACTCCACCTAAATATTTATATATATTTACATTAATGTCATGACTGCCTACTTCTGTGTAAAACAACCCATCAATATAATGAATTTTCAATTTCAATAAAACCATTTTATTAGCACTGTCCTCAAATAGTAGAGTAACCTTCACGATTGAGAAAAAATATTGTTCGTGGTTGGTATAACAATTTTTTAGTATGAATTCTTAGAACAGCGGTTGATTGCGGATTTTATTGATTGGACATGAACTTTAACTTAACTAAAAGTTTATAATATATAGTACACATGTCATTTGCAAATGATTATGTGGATAAATTATATATTAATGAATATGGGTAAAGTAAATTATCTTAATTACACTATTGTAATATCAAATATTTATTTAGTTTTATCTAAAAAGTAGGGATATTATCGCATAGATATACATAGGGAAACTTCACTATCATGTAGGTACACCTAATGTTATTTTTAAACTTTGTAGGTCGTCTAAATAATAAAAGAAATTATCATGTTATAAAATATATAACAGAGAATGTGAAATGATGATTTTACCCCTCATTTGATTTTAAATTTTCATATGTGCCACTCTTCTTTTTCTTCACCACTTACACCTCTTCAACGATTTCTCTCTCCATCCCTCTATCCCATATAAACCTCTCTTTGAATTTGGATTTGATTATTAATGGAATCAGCCCATAAATATGGTCTTTTACATACTGGATTGAGATAATTGCATTTTATATATTTATTCTTCCTAAGCAACCAATGTTGGATTTATAAATTACAATTGCAACAATCAGATTCATAGATCTATTATGTTACTAGCATACATAAAACGTAAATTATGCATATTCTATAGATCATTTGCTAAATATAAGAGGTATAAATACTAGATTGGAAACACTAACATGTAGTCATCGATGAAGATCGAAGTTGCTCAGAGAGGGATGTAGAATCTTCTAAGAATTCAGCGTTCTCAAGTTTGTTTTTGTTGTGTATTTTTCTTCCTTTTCTGATGGGGTATAAAAAAGAGAAAAGATTACGCTGATTTTTAGGGACCATAACCCAATTTCAATTACATATAATTAAATAACCAATTTAATTTATATAATTTATAATTCAGCCCCTTGTACAATTATAAATTGCATTTGGTTTCTACACTTTTAATTTCATGATAATAGTTATACCTAAGATACTATTAAATTAATTTGGGCACTTAATTGTATCAATACGATAGCTTTAATAATATGTGCCCAAACATGATTTTTAATCCAACAACCAAACAAAAATTTTAGTTCTTAGTACAATATCAACTTCAAATCAAGGAAGAAATAATCGCAAATGCCATCAACAACAAAATTAAGCTCCAGAAACACATCAACTAATACAAATTCACATACCCAGATCAGCTAGAGCCGTACGCAGCAGAGAATAACCGATTCTGGTCCCTTCCTCCAATAGAGCCTCAAAAACGGCAGTGGTAGCGAACGTCGTCGCGTTGGTGACGGGAACGCCTAGGGAGATCAGAGTGTTGTTGAGGATGGCGAAGAAAGTGGCGGAGACGGAAAGATTGACCAGGAACGGCTACCAGTATCAAGGCGTTTGTGCCCCTCAAACGAGCCGCACTGTGACCAGATATGGTCGAGTAGAGGCTCAAGCCCTCCTATGTCTTCACGTTGCTGAGGCCTCGCCGGAATCTACCATTCCTCATCACAAAATGGATACCAGTGACAAAAAGGATGGTCACCGGAGAGGTTCAACGGAGAACCACCTCCTTCGGCAACCTAGTACACAAAGACGCTCACACACCAACCATTCCACGGTATAAATTTCATGTTTTGGGTTTGACGTGTTGGTGGTTATTTAGCAACTCTGGTTCTGGTTTAGTTTTGCTTCTCTTGCAGCTGCTATCGAATCCGAGGAAATTCTGATTCACCCATCTCTCCTTCTCCCTCAGTGTACTATTTGATTCTGATTTCAATTCTGTTAATTTTTACAGTTTTTGTTCATTTATTATAATTTGGGCATTAATTTTTTTAAGTTTATTATTCTGAGTATGGGGTTATTTGTGGTGGGAATTTTTTAAATACTCGAATTTCAATCTAGTCAGGATTGTGTTAAGTTGTTCTTCTTTTCATACATGATTCCATTCCATGATGGGTAATGTTTGTACCAGAAAATTTTGATTTTGGGATTATATTAGTTTCCATACATATTAAGATTGGGAGGAAGAACAAACAGATAAAAAATTCTAGGAAGAGGGAGTCTGGGTGAATAAGAGGAGCAAGATTTTAATTTTAATTTTTATATGCGAAAAGACTATATGCCCCAACATTGAACCTAAAACAATTATTAAGTAGAGGGACAATTTTTCCATTTCGTAAAAATTGTAACTGAATTTGTAACCGTGATAATATTTTCTTATTTCGATGATTTACAGAGTTTAAAAATTATTTTAGGTGTACATACGTGATAATCGTGTTTCTCCAAATGTACCTACATGATATTATCCCTAAAAACTATATTAATTTAAAAATAAGTGCAAAGAATATTACATTAGTCAAGTGGTTATAATGTAATATTTTCCTGTTTCAAGTTACTACAAATTGGATAGAAAACAAATTTTCATTTTCCCATGTGATGTCACGTGATATATATTAAATTTGTATACCCAAATTTACCTTTTTATTACATAAGCAACAACTGTAATCTTTTTCACTAGAGATGTAAACGAGTCGAATCGAGTCTAAGTTTACTTCCGAACTAATCACAAGCTTATCTATATAAGCTCATTAAATCTCAAATTAAATGCTTCTTTTTCGAGTCAAGGAGACTCTTGACAAAGTTATGCTTGATTCGGCGGACTTTTTACAAAACAAGTGCAATTAAAGAAAATAATTACCAATATGTGTTACTGTACTACTTAATTACAAATATGTGTTTGGGACTGTTAAAGAAAGGTTTTTTTCCTTTTATTTTTACTGTATTGCTACACTTATTTACAACTTTTATAGAAAAATATCTTATTTTTTATTGATGGGTTTGGGAACCAAGGACATCCACGCTTCAGTTGAACGTAAGGCTATCTCCACCGCCATCGATTCCGTCGCCGGACGCGAGTTCTCGCCGCTCAGATCCCACTCCTCCATGGTCGGTCGCTACTTGACCGCGAGTCCAAGCCAGACCTGAACGACCCGGATCTTGGTTCTGGGTTGTAGAGATCTTATGGGTTCGGTAATGGCGATTTGAAATTGGACGAGCTCTCGCCGTCGTTGTTGATCGTCATCGAAGCTCATCGGCTGGGTTCTTCATCTAATTTTTGTTTCTGTGTATTTATTTTATTGAATTTAATCAAGTGTATTGAATGGTTCTTAATCAACTAATTTGTGTTTGTTAATGGGTCTGAGTTGATCTTAATTTAATGGACTTGGTTTATGGATTCAATTTATGTATATGGCACTGGGTTATCACTTGAAGAAGAAAGTGTTGATAAATCATTGAACATAGGTTGATCTCTTTGTGTTTTTATCGTTAAGACTTTGAGAAAATTCTATTAATAGAAAATTAGTTTACTGTTTCTGTTTCTTTCTTCTTCTACTGGGTTGCTCTGTTTCTGTTGTTTTCGATTTTACCTAGACGAGAATGCTTTGTTTTCTTACCTTTTTTAACATCACTTTCCCTGGCTTTGGTTTTCCAGGATTAGACACAGAAATAGAGAGAAAATTTTCAAATTCACTCACAAGTTGGTTGGTTGGCTGGTTGGTTGAGTAACTCACCTCTCAAACTCACACTTTTTTTCTTTCTCACCAAAATTAGAAACCAAAGAGATGCTATTCAGTAGCGGCAGGAATGGATGGTTATGAGACGACTCGAATCGTGTTCTCTCGAATACAAAACCTTGACCTCGACAACGCTTCCCGAGTCATGGGTCTTCTTCTGATCCAAGACCACAGCGAGAAGGAGATGATCCGTTTAGCTTTTGGCCTCTTGGTCCGATCTCCAGTTCCCAGACGATCACTGCTACGACAATCCATTCCTAGCTCAGTCTAACGGATGTCGTCGGCGCTACCTTGCGGTGGTCGTCGTCGCCAGGCTCGACCCGAGCAGCTCCGTCCTCGACTTCAAGTCCCGGTTCGAGATCTATGGCCCGATCTCGCGCATCAGGATCGACCGTAGTACACGAGCTTCTCTTCGAATCCAAATCCAAGTTTTTATTTAGAAATTCCAAAACCCAGAGAAAGAGAAAGAGAAAAGAATCCATTTTGAACCCATCTGGGTCTCATCAGTTATCGTTGCTTTTAAGGTTTCTTAAAGAACAAAGCTTGAGCTTGATGTCATTCAGACAAAAGAAAAAGACCCATTACTTGTCACAGATCGGGAAGACGAGGAGATAAAATTGGGTCGACCTCGGACAGAAGGCTCAGAGTGGAGAAGTAGACCGAGAAGAAAAAGAGAAAGTGGGACAGTCAAAGGCCAAGTCAAAGAAGAAGAACCCAGTCAATGAAATGATGTGTTTCATTAAAGAGATAAGAGGGGTTGTCAAAACGCACCGTTTGGGGTCAACAAGCCACAAGCCACGTGTCAAGCCCATGAGACTCCTTCTTCCTACCCACAAGACAGCTCAGCCACGCCTCTTGCTAGAAACCAGTCGCAGAACAGAGTAGTCGCCCGGAGGCAAGGAACCAATAAGCGAGCATCATCATCTAGGGTTTCCATATAAATTCGTAGCGATTTTGTAGTTCAGCATCTTTTGCCTTTGTGATTTCACCTTGCGAGGCTTTGAGAGCTCTCTCTAGGGTTAGAGTTGAGCTATTTGTCACAAAAGCATAATTTCAATTTTCACCAATAAATTTACCAATTTTAGCTGAGAATAAGGAATAGAGTTGGACAAATAAAATAGATTTCAAAGCTAAAGCTGTTGTTATTGTCTCTAATTACAGAGAGTGAGTGAGCTGAGTTTGGTGCTTGTGGGGTGTCGTGTTGCCTTTACATATAACACTTCATAAAATAGAAAGGTTTCATCAGTTTTTGACACCAACCAAAGATTAAAAAAATTAAAATAAAACCCAAATCAATACTAACCTTATTCCTTTTGTTTTCTTTCTAAATGGAGAAGGTGCCGATCTGGTACACAAGGTGTTTTCGGCGGCATGGTCGAGTTAGACGTGGAGGTGGACGTTACCGGAGATTCACATCCATGATTTGAGTTTGAAGAGAGAGAAACAACAAAAGTGAAAAAGAAAATTAATGGTAAATTTTTGAAAATTTAATGGTTAGTTAAGAGCATCACCTGCAATTTAACTCTGTCAGACCTAAGTGAAAAATTAGTAAACTACGGGGACTTCACATAACGACTTTTTTTTTGCGGGTGAGTTAGGTGAAAATCATGTAAATTACGAAGGAGGTAAGTAAACTTTTCTCATTTCTTTATTTGCATTTTAATCGTAAAATGTCCTAATTCGCTCATTTACATGTTTGGTGAGAGGCTAAAATTGTTGTTTACATAGAAAATATGTAATTTGAGTACAAGAATTTGAAGTATACCATGTGATATCACATTTGTAGACGAACATTTGTTTTCTGCTTGTGAAAATTTGTAACGTGAACATTTGATGATGTAGCCATATGAATACAACAATTTACTTCACATATATTTTCTATGTGAAAATTTGATATTATAGTCACACGACTAAAATTATTTACTATGCACTTATATGTTACGTAAAGATTTGATATTGTAGTTGTATGACTAAAGTAATTTATCGGTCACATCCAACCATCACTAATAGTCAGAAAGTGAGAAAACAAAATGAACTAATAAAGCAAATTGAGAAATTTTTTTTGTTTCAGGTGAGACACAAAGATCAATCATTGAATCCCAAATATACACCACCAGAAAAAATGTCATAACCAAAAAAACATAAATTTAGTAGTAACATGAGTAGAAACTAGGGGAAATGACATATTAATTCACCTAAAAAATATATTTTTTAATTTTGATATACTTAAGTGTTCACTTAACGTTCAATATATCCAAATTATCATTTTCTTATATTCAGTAACAATTTGAGATATTTAAGTGAGCAAAAAGAGAAACTTTAAGCATACTGAAAAGAATAATTTAAATTTAAAGATACACATGTTATTTTAGAAAGACAACATTTTAGGAGCAAGTAAATATTTTTCCAAAAAAAAAGTTATTTAATTGTATATATGCTTCATAAGGTAATTTTTTAGGACATGCAAAAATAAGCAAACATACCTTGTTAAGACAACTTTCCAATTATGTCCCCTACAAAAATAAAATTTCAATTGTATTACTACTAAAATTTAAATATATATTGAGTACCCAGTAGTTGTATGTCAAACATAAAGAATAAACGATTTGTAAGCTCCGAAAGTGGACCTAAAATGCAATATTTCGCGTACTAACTTTGTGGGTACCAATCATTATCCACTTTGAAGTTAATTTGGTATTTATTGTACTTAAATTCCTTCAACCACTACTAATTGATGTAAAACTTAATTTGCTTTATTTTGCATACCCACTAATACAATGCATTTGTCTTCAATAATTAGATATGGACTAGAGCTTAATTAGAACGACACCGCGTACTCTATTTGTAAAGATTATTTTATTTTATTGCAATATAATTTGAAGGTAAACTTCATTTAGCTCCTCAGCGGTTTTCACTTAACTTCCTAAAAACATAAAATTATTTTGGAAGCCCCTCAACTTTACTAACATGTCAGTTTAGTCTCACCGTATTAGTTTTTGATCAAAAATCAACTGCTTTTTTGTAAAAATGACAAAATACCCTTTTCTTTTCTTGATACCCTTTCATCTCCACATCTCCAAGCAATGTTCTTCAAGCTCTTTACTTTCCTTCATAACCTGAAACCCAAATCTATCTTTTCCAGACCCATTTCGAGCCTCAGATTCGAATGGCGCAAGGACCCAAACTCGACTAGGCCATTCTCAATGATGGGAGCTACAAGCTCTGCGCTCGAATCGTCAACGAGGTCCTCAACGAGTCTGGCCGCGCCATAGCCGTCCGCTGCCTCGAGAACCGTCGCGAGCGCCTCCACCTCCCTCGCCCAAAACCCAGGTCTCTTAGAAACCTATCGTGATCGGATCAAACCCGTCATAGTCTTGCGCGACACCGACGACGAAACCGAGAGGAGCAGCTTTGAACGCCGCCATAACCAATCAAAGACAAAGGACCTCGCGACGTCTCCGGTAGCGAGAGGAGGCGAGTCTCGCCAGAACCAATCAATTTTATTGTTTGATTCTCTCTATTGTTTTGATCGACACCAAGATTTTCTCGAGTTCAAAACCCAGATTTTCGCAGATCTTACGTCGTCGACCAGATTAAGCCTTGCTCGCCTTTCAGATCTCGTAAATAAAGAAAGGGTCGTGGATGGGGGAAGAAGATTAGATCCTCATCAATTAGTGAAAGAATTATGGGCTCAGAAATTGGAGCTCCATTCGATGCAAAAGATTTGCTTCCTAGAATTGACAAATCGTACTAGTTCAAATTAAACGGAATACAAAAGACATTTCTGTAACTTTTATTGTGAATGTGTTTGGGAAGGAAATTTTTTTCAAACAGAAGAGATTGAAGAGGTTGTTGCCCATACAAGAGGAGAAGAATCGTCATGTTTATAAGTATATAAATTTTAAATTTTTACTTGATATAGTTTGCTTGTTTAATAGATTTTGGGTGGACTTGTGATTATCAGTAAGTATGTTCAAGTTAATTAGATGGTAAAAATGAGATTAAAAGAGCCATGGATAATTTTGGATTTAGTTATGAAAGTCACTAAAACTTCATTTTTTCAAATCAAATAACAGTGTAAACTTGAAAGGAATAAGGGTATAATTTTGAAAATTTAATGATTAGTTAAGAGTATTTTAGACTTTTTCATTAAAAATTAACCTCGTTAAGCTTAAGTGAGAAATTCTTAAAGTTGAGGGGCTTACAAAACGACTTTATCTTTCAGGGGGAGTTAAGTGAAAATCGCAACAAATATAAGAGAGGTAAGGGAAGTTTTCCCTAATTTAAAATGTACATACTAAATTTGATGAATTTTTTTTATCAATTTACTCTAATTCTAATTTAAATAGATGAAAATCTACTGTTAAATTTTTATTTATTTCAAAATGACAATTCACCCTAGTACGTTTATTTATTTAATTAATATTTAGTTTTAATTTAATAAATAATATTTTGAATTCATAGATAATTTAAGAAAATAATGTTTACCATACTTAATTAATACAATTTAAAGTACATTGAAATGGAAAGCATCAATTCAACCAAAACTTGAAAGAGGTTTAATATTGCTCCACTTTCTAATTTTTTCGGTCCAATTTCTCACGCTTACCATAATTATTAAGAAAATGTGAAAATATTTATGATATGTAGAGAAAGTTAGCGTGAATGGATAATTTTGTTTCCTATTCTGTATTGTAATTGGAAAAGAAAAATGTTTGAGAATTTTTCCTCTACAATGATCTTTCTTGCTTGTCTCTATGATTTTAAGTAAACTGCTAATATCGGTGTTATGGATATCGCCCGATATTCCGGTGATATATTGATATTTTTAAAGTTTTCAAAACGAAATGGCAGATATTGGCGAAAATAATAGTCAAATCCGGTTATGCCAGCCAAATTCATATTAATTCCGGTCTCATTTTGTTCAAATCAATTAATTATGGTCTACTTCGACCCAACTTAATCCAATCCAATCCGATATGGTCTACTTAATTAATTTCGGTTTGGAATTTAGATTAATAAACAACAAAAAATTATCCACTTTGTGTTGCAAATTGCAATTGATAGTAGGGATAATAACATTTTGTTACACCTAACTATAACGAAATGATACTTTCATATCCTAACTAATTTTTTCTTTTTTAGTACCCTGATTATTTTTATTGACAACTTACCCTTAAAATTTCTAAACTACCTAAACTACATCTGGTTTTAATTTCAATTATGTCCGGTTTACTACAGACCGGTGTGAACCGGAATTGAATTTAAATTTAGTTCAAAATCATAATGGAATTGTGGTTAACTCTCCGAGCTCCACAAAAAATGGCTCCTCCACCGCCTCCTCCTCCACCACCACCACAATCATCTCTTTTCCCATTTTCCCCCCACTACCACCTTCCCCAATTTCCTCTCCTTCTCCACCACCACCGCAAGCTCTGATGACCTAACTCAGTCCCTCCCATCGGAGATCCTCAATGACCCATCCTCCGAGCC
>JAYMTP010006066.1:0-12522 GCA_036897365.1 Geranium brycei | reverse complement strand
TTACAGTGGTGACGTGTAAAAAAAAAGTAGAGGGTAGTGACATGCAAAAGTTGCATAGTACAGGGTAGTGATCAGGAATTTCCCTTTTTTTAATATTGGGGTATTAAGGACATTTTACATCAAACTTAACTCTGTGATGGAATGTGCAACTAAATGAAACCATACAGTGGTGACGTGCAACAGAAAAAAGTAGAGGGTAGTGACATACAAAAGTTTCATAGTAGAGGGTAGTGATCAGTATTAATAGAACTAAAACACTGCAAAATGGAATCTTCCAGTTTTGCAAGCATTGACCCATGGTATGATGTCAAGTGCTCGAAGTGTGATGGTTGAGTTCATGAAGAGTGGGAATGTCAAACAAACGTGTTCAGTCCTCTACGTAAGTGATATGTTCAATTTTGGAATATAGCTCGATTTACATGGTGCATCCAACATGATAGTAGAATGCATAAAAGCCTCATAAACATTATTCGCAAAGATCTGAGTTGCGAATATTTTGCGAAGTATTGGAAAGTTTTTCATGGACCCACCACGCGGTATCAAAGAAAAGATGACCTTGATTCATGTCGAGAATATTGAAGCCACCGCACCTCTTTATGAAGTGCATGAATGCGATGAAACTTGTGAAGTTTGCTATGACAAGGTAGATGACACACTAGGCAAAAAGCTTGACATGTGCTTCCATGGAGACAATGAAGCATTTTTTGACATGATTGAAGCAAAACTCAAGGAAAGCATTGATGATGTGAGCAAGAGGGTGGAAGCTTGCATTGTATCAAAAGAAGATGAGCGCAATTGTGAAGAAGTTCCCATCAAGGTTGAGAAGCAAGTTGTCCACCACGCTCCTCCTTCTCCTCCAAAGAGTCCATGCTTAGAGATGAATGTGGAGAGCAAGAGGGGTTATGAGACTGGGAAAGAATTATCTTGACCCCGAAGAAGAAGCAAAGTCAAATGGGCAAGAAGTTAAGATTTGCAATTACATGAGTAGCAATTGTTCCTAGAGTTGAGAGGTTTGCACTCACTAGACCCGAGAGGCGGCTGAGTTGAGTGGAGCGATTTAGACCGTAGGTGAGTTAAACAAAGTGTTAATGGGAGGCACCCCAGATTTCTAACACCCTTTGTAAATTCACATTAGATTTAGCTTTATTTTTATATACTTAAAGTCTCGACAATGTTTGATGGCTGTCTTGTGAGTTGTTAGAGAAAACATGCTTAGCATGTTGATTATGGCGCCAAATAAAGATGAGAGATTAAATGTCCATGGTGTCGGCTATCTCCCCAATTAGGCGTCCATCGCGAGAGCCAAACTCTAGTCAAGGTCAACCGAGAGATAGCGGCATAATTACAAGGAAGGTAATCTTTACCCTTTTTCGCAAATAAAGATTTAGTTCGTTATCACTTTGCATTCCATTCTTTATCTCGATAGTTACTTGACTTCTAAACCAGACACAAAGAAGATTCGGCACTAAATGTGGGTAAACGCCACAATCGTTCAGAAAGGTGTGACTTGGAGTGCGACAACCCGTCACAAGTATGTGAAGTTTTGGTGTGATGTCTGTCACACCGAAAACGTCACACCCTTTTTTTCTTACTCGTAAAAGCTCATTTTGACCTACCCTTGAAAAGATCTTCATCAACCAGCCCCCAATTTTCAAGATTTGATTTTGCCCCTAGTTTCTCCATTGAGGGCTACGTTTGGATCTTCAAGAAGTAAGGATGAGGGGAGAGTTCACCACCACACCAAGGGAGGATATCAGAAGGCAAAAAAACTTTGAGGAAGATTGGAGGGTTTATGATCTCCCAAACCCACCTTGGGTTCTTGGATTTGTTTGTTATCTTTCTATTTCTTGAATCTTGTAATTCTTTGTTGACTTGTTGCTTGAGCACCATGGTTTTGGGCTAAAAACCCAAAACCATAGGTGCTAGACTTTTGTATGACATGAAGTTTTGATATTTATGGTTAATTACTTGTTTAATGCATGATTATTTGATTCTACTTTGTGCCTCATGTTTGAATGCTAAATTAATTACTTACTGTTCAATATTTTATTCCTAATTGATTCTGAGAGGTGGAATTAGGGGGTAGAACTAAGTAAAATCGAGAAATCGGTTTCTAGAGCCTTCCTTTTGGTTCGAAAATTGTTGCTCTTCATGCAATTAAAGATTAATAATAATTCCCGAGAGGGTCGCTTATTGAAGATTTTGCGTTCCCAATGTCAAGAGATGAACTCGATATTTATAACATAGACCAAGTATTTCGTGATTGAATAATTAATTAACTGTATGTGGATTAACTAATATCTTTTGATTGATTGAGACATTATTTCACGGCATGCATCTTGTTTGAATTCTTTTTTTTGTTTGAATTCACTTTGTACTTCATGTTGAATGCTTGTTTGTGGGATGGTTTCTGAATCTGGAAAGTGAGAGAGTGTATGCGTAGGATTGAAGAAGAGGGATAAACCGAGAATTTCACAAAGTTATTTTTTATTTTTGAATTATTTTATTTGTTTACTTAAAAAGACAAATTTTCACTCAATCCATTAGTTCAATTCATTATTCAATTAGGGGAAAAATGACCATTTCATAATATCCCAATAATTATATAAGATTTAAAATTATAATTTGAAGGCACTTTGGTCATTAAAGAATATTGAGGTTATTTTTAACATAATTTACCTTCAGTTTAACTAAAAAAATTCTTGAGGTACCTCCAAATTATTTTTTTAAAGTTCGATATAGTGAAATTAGAATTTTCCAAATTAGGTATATTAAACTGTATTTATATATAAATTAAACCACATTACCCTATACCAGCTTGAGTTAGCCCAGTGGTTTAGGGCATAAATAAAAATTCGCTCCTTGAACTCGGGTCCAAGATTCGAATCTCAGCGTGGTACCCGGAGATATCTGGGTTGATCATGCCTCACGGCAGTTGATGTTTGGTTGTGTTTGTTGCTATATATATTTATGTGTATTTCCTACTTCTTGGTAGTTGTAATCCTGCTTGTTAGCAGTTGTTGTATGGATTCTGTTGATTGCAGTGTTGTTCACGAGAGTTTCATGGGGGGCTTGCATAATTCTGTGTGGTCTTGTACTCTCAATTTATAGTGCAAAGATTGTTCCACCTACTTTGATATGAATATTGAATGACTTGTTGATTAAAAAAAAACCACATTACCCTGTGTATGTAACCCTTTTAAAGTTGGGATGCTAGAATGAACAAATTATAATGAGGAATAATTATATGAATATGTGTAGAAATTAGGTATATTTATTCACCCAAATCCCAAATAAAATATGCATGTACACAAAATGTTGTATTTAAATTAAAGAAAATAAGAAAGGAAAAACTTTACCAAACTGACAGGAACAGAGAAAAGTGGACGAAAGAGAGAGGAATTTTGTGGGGCCATCCCCCACCTAAGAAAAGATACGCCGAAGGGTATAACAGTAAAATCAGCAAGTCCCGGCACAGAACCAAACCAAACAAAACCAATATCGTTCGGTTGGGTGTGACAAAAAAGAGAGGAATAACTCAAAATAATATTCTCCATCCATACCACATTTCTTTCTCGTTTATTTCAGTCTCCATTTTTAACCCGAAAAGCTTATAGCGTGTGATCGTGGAATCGGCTGTGACTTGTTCTCGTTCCACACACCATCTTCTACCATATTCCTTTCTCGCTCCAACCTAAACCCCTTAACCTTAACCCTAACTCTTCTCTTCTGGATCTCTCTCCTTGAATCTTCTCGATTCCATCTCTGGTACGTTGCTTCTCTCCCCTCTATTTTCGATGAAGGAAATTGCTTTCACTTTGTTGAATTCGGAAAAGCAAAACTTTTCAACCATCTTTAAGGATTTTTTTCCTTTTTCCTAGGACCCCAATTTCATCTGTCAATGATAATGATTTCCATTGCAATTCTTTCTTGTATAAACTTGCTTTGGAGTCAGGTTGAATGATCAATTTGTTCCTTTAAACTTTGTTCCAGCAAATTTCTCAGAATCGTGGTTTCCTAAGAAATTATTGACATTATACATGTTTTTAAGATATCACCTTACTATGATTAATATTTATGTGCAGGTGTTTTTGGGTTGCAATTTTCCTCACAAGACCCTCTTCAGAAAGTTGGATTTCCTTGGAACTGTTGTTGTTGTTGAGGAAAAATATGAGGAAGAGTTGGTTGTTTCTCACGGATCTAAACGGAGGGTCTCGGTTCATATTACCTTCAGAGCCCCTTGTGGTTCATAATTTTGGGGATCATATACTCTCAAACATTAGTTCATTTGTTGACAGTTCTCTATGTAATACTAGATTCTTGTATGTCCATGGAAGCATGGCTCTCCAAGAAGCTCTTGGCTGCCTCTCATCAGTCACAAGTGCCTTAATTCTATGGTTTTCTTGTCAGAACAGTTCAAATTTAAGCCGCTGTGTTCATGATTCTAAACATGGAATACATACAAATCATACACAAGTTAAGCAGATCACTTCTAGCCATAATGTTATGGGGCTCGATTTCAGTCCTACGTCTGAAGGGGAATCTGCGGTGCCATTGATTTTCCGCAAAATTCCTAGTTTCACATTGAGATGCCTGCAAAGGGAAGCTGAAAAGCTTCAATTACTTCCGTTTCTCTCACTAGCTGCTGCACTGGTGCCACCCTTTGGAAGCTTGTAAGTTTTGTAATGTCTAACAAGCTTAGTAGACTGATATACTTTAACTTTCTTATCCTCCAATTTTTGGATGTAAACTGTATTTTCTTGTTGATGGCTATCAGATCTTCAGATGTGCTTGCTTTTCCGGTGGATAACACAGATACAAGGATGCATGGATCCATGGATAGAAGGCCTTGTGAGATTGAGCAAAAACGATGTGAAGGTCTAGGTCTATCTTTTCCCAACTTAAACAGGACAAAACATGCTGTTGAGCCCAAAACTGGCATTGAGTTTCCTATTACCCTAGACAACATTGTAGCTACAAAGAATTATTCCAACTTAACTTCGGAGGTAATAATTTAAACTGTTCAATGTTGTTATTTCTTGGTTTTGGTATTGTTAGAGCAGGTAACATTAGAGCAAGTCTTATCTTTGTGTATTTGTATGCTTATTGCTCATTTGATATTCTTTTGACCTGTCATATCCTGCTCACTTTGTTATGTTTATCAAAGGTTCTTTGGTATTGTTTAAACCCTATTTTGTAGTTGAATACATTGACACTTAAAGCTATTTGTGCATTTGATAGTTTATTTGCATCTATGTTTTGCAGTGTTCTAAAACTCCCGAGTTCTCCCTGATTTTTCTCTGATAACTTGTTAAAATTGAGTTGACCGACTTTTGGAACTTGCTCTCGGTGGTTCAGTTTTGCCGGTTCAGGACTCTTTATTTTTTGCCTTGCCGAGTTCTCCCCAATTCCGAGTTTTAGAACCTTGCCGTTTTGTTAAAGCTACCAATTGAAGAAGTAATGCCATGGTTCTCTAGTCATTAATTCACAAGGGGGTCCTGGGTTATTTGCAACTATGCTTCATTATATGTTTGAAGTCCTAATATGGAAACCTTTCATATTTCAATTTGACGTATTTAAAAGGTTTTATAGTTGCAATAATCTAAAATTTTGGGATGCTGTTAGGAGCTAGACACATGGCAAGTTAAGAAGCACTTTCAGCAGGCATTACCACTCCAAATCCTTCATTTTAGATATTTAGGATTTCATGCATGTAAACCACTAGCACTTCATTTCTATTATTAGCATTACCACATGTATTTAATTTGGCCACTTCCATTGCATTTAGCTCATATGAATATCAGTGGACAAACTTGTATTTAATGACCATCCATGTATGAGAAAAAGAGTCAATCAATCAGACAAATATATACTGATAAACTAGCTCGGAACGAGCCTATCTAGCCTTGAAGAGTTAGGCTCGATCTTGAGCTGTTTCCTAGAGTAGTCCAATCTTAATATTAAGTCCCACGAATAACTGATTTATGCAATCTTGTAAATGTATGCATAAATGGTGATGTTTCTACTTATTTAATTTCTGTTTGTACTCCTTTTTGCTTTACCGTACTCAACCTTCACATGTATTTTTCAGGTCCTTGTTGGAACTGGATCAAGAACTATGAAAATAGTAAAAATTAAATCTCTGAAGATCTATGCATTTGGTTTTTGTAAGTACTCTTGAAGTTCACTTAGTTTACATTACGTACATGTTCTCATCTTCCCTTATAATTTACTCTTGATCTGTCTCTTTAGACGTTCATCCTTACACAATCTGCAAGAAATTAGGTGCAAAGTATTCTTCTATTCCAGTGGATGAACTGAATAAGCGCCATGAATTTTATCAGGACCTTCTAAGGTATTATACCAATGGTCATGCTACATTCCTTCCTTGAGAATGTACTTGTTAGTGTATAGAATAATATGATCATCACTTGCTATACATCTTTATTTGAATCAGATTACTGACTTTTCAAATTAGGATTCACAAAATATCTTAATTGCTGTTCAAGAACTTGGGTGAAAAGTTTGATTTCATGGTGTTATTATTTAATTCTAAAGGTTTCTGACATTATTTTCATGTGTATACTGCAGAGAGGATATTGACATGACTGTGAGGCTTGTGGTTAACTACAGTGGGATGAAAATCAGTACTGTGAAAGAGTAAGTTATATCTCTTATTCTGTCATTCCTGATGACGAGATAGCTTTTGATTAGCTGAAAACTGAAGGGTTTAACGACCAATAGTTGTCTTGTGCTGCTAATGTATTTATAGTTGCTCCCCTAGTATTGTGCTTCTTCCTCCCCTTTTATATGTATCATCATTTGAAATTAGGGATGCATTCAAGTGAGAACCAAGAGTTGCGTGAGAGCCCGTGAGAACCACCCAAATGTAACGAGGGGGACGTGTATTTTTCTATAATCTAGAGGGGAAAGTGTTACCCGTCGAGGGGAGGGGTGTTACGAGGGACTGGAAGAATTTTTTTTTTTGGTCTGCCATAATAATGTTATGGAAATACATGTCATAATAATGGAAACACGGTTATAGAAATACATGGTTTAATAATGGAAATACATGACATAATAATGGAAACACAGTTCTCACAGGTTCGCACCTGGTTCGCACGAGATCATGAGCCTTTGAAAATTATATACCTTGTGCCCATTCTAAGATCCTCCTTGGTTCAGTACAACTTGTGAGCTTATATTTATATGATTGTGTCTTGGTGTAGCATTGAACTAACTCATAGTTTTAAAACATAGTAGGTTCTTTTGTTTGACTAAACTATTTTGGAATTGCAAGCTAAAGTCATGTAAGTTAATGGAATATACACTTTTTGAATCCTAAATATAGTCTGTAAATATGCAAGCAAGTAGAGCTTTGTCACTGCCTCATGTGAAGGGGTGGATAAAATTTGAATATTTGCAACATACATTATGTTCTAACCTCTAAAGCTCACTTACCCTAATATATGTTTTTTTTCTTCTTTTTCCTTCTTTCCAGTGCGTTTGAGAAATCCCTTCGAGCTAGGTTATTGAAGGTAAATTGGCCAGTGAGCCAGAGTTATTCTTATGTTATTGATGTTGCTCTTGTTACCCCCATCATGAAATAGGAAAAGAGGATAAACTTGTATCTTTTTTGTTATGATGAACTTATACTGACTCGTGATGTGACAAATTTGTTGAATTTGATTAGGCAAATCCAGACACAGATTATCGTTGCCTTAGCACATTTGGTTCGTACTTCACAAAAGACATTCCAATACCCGTGGTAATGTTTTGTTTATCATCAAAATCACTTTTCTCATTGTAGAGGTATTTGAGAACTGTATTTACTCAAATGGAACTTTTGCAGGGAACAACAATTGATTTTAGACGAACAGCTGATGGGAGACTAATAACTAAAAGTGAGTATCTGATAGGAAACTTGGCTTTGTGTATGGTTAGATTCCTTGCATGCAGTCGGTTGATGGCTTATTCATATAAATATCATTGAGTAAAAAAAAATGTACGTTGATTAATGATTAGCTAGCACTTTAGCCTCTCCCTTTTCCTCAATAATAACCCGGATTGAGAAGATATATTGTTTTGGCACAATGGATTGATCACATGGCGTACTTGTGCTTTAAAGGACATTTTTGAGCTAGCAGTTTAGCCTCTCCCTGCTTGAGTTGTAAATTTTGAAAAACTTACAATTGAGAATTGATTTGTGCAGTTGGAGAGTGTGAGATAGGAGCTGTCCACAGCAAGGATTTGTGTAGTAAGTGAATCCTTGTGATAGTCAACTTTGTCACATAAAGGACATTGTTTGACATGTACTTTAATTTGCAGGGGCATTCTTTGACATGTACATTGGAGATGTTCCAGTGTCAGAGCAAACAAAAGAAGAGATCGGCAAAAATGTTGCTAGTATCATAAGGAGGTGCTGATCCTGATGCACCTCCTCCTCCTCCTCCTGTCTTTGTGGTATTATATTTTTGGAAATCAGGCACTGGATAGGTTTAGCAATGAATGATGGAATCCTCAAGGGCCATACATATAGTTATATAGAGGTAGTGTTAATCAAACGGATGCAATTCTTTGTCCCTATATTGTGCAGGGACTTAATGAATCCCAATTCAGTCTCTTCTCTTGATACGATTGTTGTTAATGCTGTACAGTGTTTGTTCTCAATTCCTGTACCCATACTGTTCATCAAATCCTGCGTCACCTGCTCCGCAGGTGAAAATTGTCTCTCACATGTAAGGGTTGCGGGCTGGGTCTAAATATGTATAACCCAATAATTTTGGGTGTTGAACAATAAACCCAAACACATTAATAAAGCCCAATGTTAATAACCCGAAAGTCAGGTTCACAAAATAATAGAAGTGAGAATCACATTGAGTTACTTAACAAAATTACATCACGAGCATAAGTTAACAAAATTACAAAAATATCAAACCATTTAGAATCACATTGAGTTACTTGACAAAATTACACCACGAGCATAAGTTAACAAAATGAAAAAAATATCAACCCATTTACTTAACAAAATACACGCTATAGCCACCTCAAATGAAGGGACCAGATTAATCTAATCCAACAGTTACATAAGAGCATCTATGAATATTGCCAAACAATATGTAAACGTATTTCCAATATGCTTATACATTAAATTTAGTGTAGTGGTCTTGCTTTTCCATTTCTTCATCACTCCACTAGGTTTTCACGTGTTGCTCAATTCTAAATAAGCAATGACAAAGGTATTATAGAGCGTGAATAATTAATAAGAAAAGGGCACATGACATAAATCTAATTATGGATGTTTCACATTTTGCTACTATAACTATTTTTTTTTTTAGTATCTTAACTTGTATTTTAGGACATACGTTAGTATTTCGTTACATTTAACGTTTAAAATCGGTCACATGTTAATATATGACATGTTCATTAAAGAAAATCTTTAAAGTTGTTCGGTAAGGTCTAACCAACCCTCTTATTGACAAACATCTTTATGATTGTATTATTGCTATCAATCAGTTAGATTTTATGTCCCCTCAAATCTCGAACCTCTTCGGGAAAGAAAGAATTTCGGGGATCAACATCTTCCGCTTGGGAAGTAGAGCATTCTTATTGTTCCATTGACTTATAATACGAGACACTCAAAATTACAATATATGACAAGTCCCTAGCAGCCACCTTTGATGGGGATGAAGCATGCCTGATTGATTGAATAGGGAAGACCAACTTCTTCTCGCCACCACCTCGGGCTCCGAACTCTCTAACGGAGGATCCAAAAATCGGAAGTTTATATCGTTGTGGGCTAGAGGCCTAAATAGTCTTCCCAAGTGGAAGTTGTTTGCAGCCTTCATCTAAGCCATCCAATCGGGTTTTATTTTTAACCAGAGAAACGAAGTGTACAAAATTTTCTACATCCTTCTGATCTTGTTGTTTTTCTAATGACCATGATTGTGTTTTCTACTTCTTGACGTGCTCTAGTGTCTGGGCCGATGAGAGGGGTTCGAGCGTCTCCTCCTTGGTATCTTTTATTCTATGGCAGTCGTGTCCTTACACATAATTTTGAACTTTCACTTTACTTTTTAGGGGTGTTTGCATACAGGTTTCGGCATCTATGACTCTTTACACCTTCATTTTCTGGAACAATGTACTTTGCTCAATTTGTTGCTAATATACAAAAGGGGAAAAATATTTTGGTATACCCAAAATATACCGTTTCTAATTTTGATACACTAAAGTTTAAACTTGTCATTTCCGCACACTCAAATTGTCAAAAAATATTTCACCCAATAACAGAGAAAAATAGATATTATTTTATTTTTTAATTTTGTTTTCCCATAAATACCAAAAATATCGTTTGTATTTATTATATATTTTATTTCATTACAAAAAGACTTAAAGGCCTTCATTTTCCTTTCAAAGTTTCAAAACAATACTCTTCTTTCCCATAACAAAACCTTCATTTACAATCCACTTTTCCCAGATTCTATTTGTAGAGCCTCTGCACACAACCCATCAAGCAATAAAATGCATACATAATCAACCATTGAACTAACTAACTTATTTATCTGTTTGTTATATATTCTTAAGTCTAGGGAAAAGGACACCGTATTTCAAAAATGGGAGAGAAGTGACGCCCCACGTAGAAAATTTGAGGGAAGCGACACCATATCCAATCATCTTAAACTTCTAGCAGCTTCTATTTTTTTATTAGCCTTGGTTGTAAAGATTTGGCCATAATTTGGCCTATTAAACTTTGATTTTCTCGATTTAGAAGGAAAAATGTCTGAAATTTAATTATGCACATGTTCGTATCAAAATTGTAGCCAAATATAAAACTAATTAAAGAAAACATAAAAATGATATTCACTTTTTTATTGTCTCCCTCTCTTGCCTCACCATTATCCCAGCTCTAATTTAATGATTCCAAGCGAGGGTGACCTCTCAGGTAGGGAGAAGGACACTATTTGGGCCGGACCGCCATCCGGTCAGAGACCGATTTCGCCAGCTATGGTGTCCATTAAGGGCTACTCACTTGATGCTGCGAGGGCTTATTTTTCCAGGAGGGGGCATCCTTTTAATTCGGTCATTCTGATACGTGTACGGAGGGCACCGAAGAGGGTCCTCAAGAGGAGGGGGAGTGTTCAGCAGGGGGTGGGCCAGGAGGTGACTCTTTTTCAGGAGGGGTTACAGGAGGAGGAGCTGGGTTTGGAGGGCGGTTCAGATGGGGAGGACTGGGAGGAGTTGGTAGATGAGGGTATATAGTTGAGCTGTTAGCAGAAGAGTGAGGCTCGGGAGAGGGTAGAGGGAAGGAGGTGATTGAGGAGGGTGAGGATACGGAGGGGAGGGCTGAACGGGTAGGGGGTGGGATTTCAGCGGATGATTTCACGGAGCAGGATGTGGTGAGGGTGATTGACAGGTTGGGAGGTTAAGTTCCAGCGGGTGTTACACCGTTGCAGGGAGTTTCGAGGGCAGATATTGTTGTACCAGCGGGGCCGAGGGCTACCACTCAGCAATGAAACTCTTGAGTTGGCGCGCCAGGGGCTTGGGCTCAGAGTCCAAGTGCAAGCTCTTGGCAGACACTGTCGCGATGCACATGCCAGAGTTTGTTGCCATTCAGGAGTCCAGGCGGGCGACCATCGAGCCTTTCTTCATCAGTTCGTTAGGCTTTTCTACGCAGTATGAGTATCAGTACAGCCCCGCAGCTCCGGGGGCGGGTTGAGGAGTGGTTTCGATTTGGGGCGCTTCGATTCTCCGGTTGATTCAGTGCGACATCCTGCCGGGTATGGTGATTTGGATGGGCGAGGTCCTAGCCACGGGCGAGGTCCTAGCCACGGGCGAGTTGGTTTCCTTCATAAACCTTCACGCACCGTCCACCTCGGCAGAGAAGAGAGCTTTATGGGATATTTTGAGACAGGTGCATCTTATGGTAGGCCCGAGGTTCGCCCTTTTGGGTGACTGCAATACGGTCAGGAATCCTAAGGAGGTAGCCAACCAGTAAGTTCATGTAGATTGGTGGGACTTTGAGGCTTTTATTTCGGACTTGGGCTTGGTTGACTTTCCTATGTCGAACAAGGACTTCACCTGGTTCGGCCCGCGTTCGAGAGCGAGTAGACTGGATCGGATCCTGCTCAGTCAGGACATGCAGTTCTTATTTCCGGATCCGTTGCTCAGGGAGTTGATAAAGATGCTCTCAGATCACTGTGCCATCATTTTAGGAGCTCGGGAAGTAGATTGGGGACCCAGGCCGAAGAGGTTTCTCAACGCCTGGATAGATCATTCGGAGTTCAAAACTGTTGTGACCAAGAGATGGGCGACCTATCAGGACATTGAGGGCTGCCCTAATTACAGACTATGGGCAAAACTCAAACGTCTAAGATTTGATCTTGGAACCTGGAACATTGAGGTGTTTGGCCATGTACATCACGGGATTGCTCGAGTCACGGCCAAGATCGAGGAGTTAGATGCCTTAGTGGGAGGGAGGTGACGCGCCCGGCAAGTGCACCGGTCGTTCCAAGTAATATCGGG
>JAYMTP010006065.1:0-12524 GCA_036897365.1 Geranium brycei | reverse complement strand
CTCTGTGTCTTCGTTCTTGATTTCTTCGCTTTATTTTCTTGCTATTGTGTGTGTGTCTGAGATCGATCCCAACAGACAGATCCCAATAACTTCTAGAGTTATAGTAAGAAAAACGAAATAATGCTTTCACTCAACATAAACAATGCTCCCTGGAAGACACGAATTTCAGGATTAGCTCATTTCACTCCAGAACATAAATGATAATCTGTGTGCATTCAACATCCATTGTCTTTTTAAACTTTACTTTCACCATAATATCAAAAATTAAAAGGGTAATGGTTGCAAGTTAATATCCTAAAACAATATATGTAAGACAACATACCTGAATCGTGGAAAGAATGCACTACTTATGCTTTGAGTTAAACTAAGCAGGGGAGATTCTTCAATCACGTTATCTCTGAAATGTGATAAGGATTTGCAATTAGTCAAAGGATCAAAAGAAGTCACATTGCAGAAAAGAAACTAAGGGAAAAACATTTTACAAAAGAAGCAACCCACTTCAGCCGATGTTCATCAACTCCTAATTTCTCAAAAGGAGCCCTGATCGCATATAATGCACAAGGCCTATTGTAGCAGTACTTTATGCCAAGTTTTCTTGTCTCTGCTGACCACCCAACAAAAACTAAATATTGATGCACGCCTTTAGTTGAAGGAGCCCACACAACTTGACCAACACTCAAGGATTTCTTGATTCCTTCAACTGTGTGTACCTCTCCACTGCAAAATAGATGGAAGTTCAAGCTTATCATCTTGTCGTTCAATGTAACAAGTTCACATTTTAATTCTTCCGATTCGAGATGGAATTGACTGGCAATTAACCTGTTAATGTTGATGACAAAAAGAGCAGGTTGTCTTTTCCCCTCATAGGTTTCCCCCCAATCCTCCTCCCAATCGCCTTGACCTTTCCAGCTACCACAATCTTTATCGGTGGAACCACCTTTTTTGTAGCCCAAACTGTTAAAAGTGGGCTTGGCGGGGGAAGGTTCCTCGGCAACATAAGCAATGTGGGTTTCATCAGAGTTCCATGAAATTCCCTCAAACCTATACCATCAATAGAACCAACATATCTACCATGTATGAGTTGGAGTGAGACTCACGCTACAAAAAGTATTCAAACTACTGTTACATGGTCAATAATCATCATAGAAATAAAAACAAATACAGTTACTACCATCCATCTGTGTAAACTGAGCCATGAATAGATTGCGGGATTTGAAAGTCCTTTTCCAACTGAAATCGACCCCAGATTTCAAATTGAGTTGGAGATTCACTTTCAGAGTTCCGTACAACAAAGAGCTTTGAACCCGATGGAGAAGGGACAATTATAGACACGCCCGTCATCTCAATAGGAAATGGGCTCCAGTCAAATTTTACAGTGTCGCCACTTCCGTTCAAAACATGAGCAGACTGAATATATTTTCTCCTCTTGTTTGCAAGGACATTTGCTTGACTGAGAGAAAAAATTGCCTGAGAGGCATTTCCTGAGGCAAAGTCGTAAGAGACACATACAGTTGTTAATTATCAGTTTCCAGCTCGATACAGGAAAAAATAAGGGTTGAGAAATGATTTGAATCTCTATACTCAACCGACATACCATTTCCAGATTTGATCATCCATGCTTTGTCAATACTGGAGATATTAGTGAATTCTTGGAGTATCTTAGACTGGGAGCAATATTCCTCTTCAGTTGCCGCATCTAAACCCTGTGGCAGTTCCTTTGAAGGGCCAGATCCAGAACCATCCATGGCAATGAAAGTTGATAATCTTCTACTACAAATGTCAAGGACAAAAAATTCGATAAAGACCTATTAGTACTAAACTTGAAGAGGCATAAATTTCCCATCTACAAGAACCAAAAGGTATAAGGACTAAGGAGTTGGTGGAACAATTTGAGTTTCCAAAACATTTCATACATTCATCGAGTGAATTTTTAACTTTGGCAATAAATCGAAAAGAAGAAAACACCGCAGCCAACCAAAATTCACCCCATTTTGTAGAATAAACATAATATATTGCTTCTAACTCTCATGACCACGAAAAAGCAATTTTGAGCAAATTGATCGATCAATGCCCGTGATTAGCTGCATAAGGAATTTCACAGTGTTCAAAAAATCCCCGACTTGTCCGTTAATCCCTGGTTAATCCTCGATTAGTCCCCAATAAATCCCCTATAATTTCCGATTAATCCCTAAGAGGTCCTCTCCGCCCCGACTAGCGCCAAGCTTTTTTAGAACACTAATTTTACATAGTCATCACTCATCACTAAAATGTCCTTATAGCAGCAAATAAGTGAAAGATTGTAGATCAAAGCCTCTTCCAGATTCAAAAAAGGATTGTGCTGCAAACCCAATGAGACATACACAAACCAAACCATATATACGTACTCTAATTTGGGTTCTAGTAGACAGTGGAGCAGTGCATATTTTAATTGACAGCAAAATGAAACATACAATCAAACCCAAAACTCCAATCAGTGAAATAAGAACTACACAATCTCCGCAGACCCCTAAAAACCGTTACTGCAACAAAATAAACCATAACAAGAGATACCCAGTAACGATGAAGTCAACAGGAGCTGTAAATCACTCAGAATCAAAACAAAGAGAAAATTGAATGAAGACGAAGCTTGGAGCAGAGAGAGAGTGAGTGAGCTTACATGGGAGTAGAGAGCGAAAAGGGTCTTCTCCGATTGGGACGAGAAATTGAAGAGCGAGAAGGGTGGAGAAGAAGAGGGAATCGAGAGAGAAGCAAGTTCACGCACCAATAATGTATCATATATGCTTCTGCAAATCCACTTCTCAAGATTCCATTTTTATTTAGTTGTCACTACCCACTACGTTCCTTATAAATATTTTTTGTTATATGATTGGATGCGTATATTATTATACGGATATGTTATCCTTTACAATTTCATTCAAAATTATTTTATTTGAACTATAATATAATACGGAAAACCTAGAATTGACGATTTCTCCCTTAATTACTCGTAGAATTTTTCTTTACATTAATGCCTTCTTTGAATTGACATTTTTCTAGTTTGCCTATTTTTGAAGAGCTTTGTTAATATTCATCAAAATTTAAAGTTAAGAAGACTAAAATGTCATGGTTTGTTTTATAAATTTTCAAATGACATCTTTTTGGGTAAAGTACAGAGAGTCACACTCAAGCTTGATGAAAAGACACTTAGTTATACTCATAAATAAAATTGGACATCTGGCCTCCTGAAATTTCTAAAACGGACAGATAGCAAGAACCGTTAACTATTTAGATGGAAAATGTTAATTTTTAAAGTCAAAAGACAAAAATGCCCTTGATTTTACTTCAAATTTTCAAACACATACCATGTGAGCTCGAATCTGACATCTTCTTCTGTAATACTTGCATCTAGCCCAAAACAAAACAAAACCCATAAAACCAAATCGGAATCTAACGATATTCGATAAAGAAATCAAATGGATGTGAAGTAGAAGCATGTGTTACCCATATTCCATCTTCCTGAAATTGAGGTGTTCATCAGCTGAGCCTTCCATGAAACTTGGAAGGAGTGGCAAGGAACATAGGGAAGAGCTCAGGAAGAGAAGACGACAAGGACTCGGCGCCAGTTGGGCTGCCGCGGCGGGCTCAAGTTCATATCTGAGCTCGCCTTCAGATCGGGCGGTTGTCTATAAGGATCCATATTTGGGACGACTCTCGTCACGCGTTTCGTACATCTTCCGAGATCCTCAACCGTCGCTATCTCCATTCTCCTATTGTTTGCAAAATCACGAAATTGCCCTCTCACTTTCTTTAAATTGTTGCCCCATCTCTACTAGCAGCGACGCCGTCCTCGTTAACGCCAGCGAACTTGTTGTCGCGTCGGAGGGGATCATAATCAACCTCCGAGCGACAAATCAAGATTTGTATTTACCTAAATATCCTCTGAATCATTCTCTTCCCTGACCACAACCTTAGATTTCCCTACCTCTCAACCATAATCAAATCTCTCCGTCTCCATCAATTATCAACTCAATTTTTCACTTCCCGATCAGATTCCAAGACCCATAAGCCATTGTATTGATCCAATTTCACACTCCACAGTGGGTTTTTGTTTTGGAGCTTTTGCCTGGTAAATCGAATTAGAACTCCACTTGAGGTTGAGTTTGCAAATAAAGTCTGAGTATGTTTTGGTTTGAAATTGGGTGAAGGATTGAGAGAGAAATAGAAGCTCAAATGGCATGTGTTTGAAAATTTGAAGTCAAACCAAGGGCATTTTCGTCTTTTGAGTTCAAAAAATAACATTTTCCATCCAAATAGTTAACGGTTCTTGCTATCTGTCCGTTTTTTAAATTTTGGGGGGCTAGATGTCCACTTTTATTTATGGGTATAGGTAGGTGTCTTTTCGTCAAACTTGGGTGTGGCTATCTGTACTTTACCCCATATTTTTTTAACCGTATCTCTTTCCTTCCTCCAAATTTTTGACTGATACCTAGACTGAGTATCAACAATAGGTCTTAAAAATTATCTAAAAATAGCAAAGTGAACTATTTGTACCATGTAGAAGTGAAGAACCACGACATATATGGTTGGGCGATAGTCCATTATGAGAGAAGGATTCGAGACATCTTTCATTTTTGAGAGAATAGTTCGAAACATCTGCCCGGTTTCTGAAACTCTTATTCGATGTGTTTTAGTTGATTCAGTGTGAGGAAGACGTGAATTTTACTGTTGTTGTGGTTGAGGATATGATTGAAGCTTAATTGTTAAGCTACGGTGCCAAAGGCATTTGCGCTGGGGAAGGATCAAGCTCCTCGGTATCATCATCGCACGAATAAGGTTTTCCATGCTAGCGTTGCTCATAAGAAACCATTGTTCTCATTGAATTGTAGAAATTTAGTATATAAGTTTGATTATAATCCAAAATAATTCGAAGAGATAGTCTCACGTAGGTACAATTAAGTTGACTGTTTTCTCAACTAACTACCGCTAGTGTTTTATTTCTTTGAGAGGTGCGATGAGTTTCGTTCTTCTCACTCAACTACAAAATTTTAAGTTTTTAGTTTTGAATGTAAAATGACTAAAATATCCTTAATAGATATTTAAAAGTTGAAATCGTGTCATTTGACCCTTTCTCCTCTCTCTCTCTCTCCCCTCTCATAGTAAAAATAGTCAAACAAATCATATATCATGAACATCCAAGAAATAATATCCCCCTAGCAATATTATTTTTTGGATGTTTATGGCATAATATATTAATATCCATCGTATTAAGTTTCTGATAAACCGTCCATCCGGTCCGATTTTGGGCTGTTCAACCACACTATGAATTAGATTTAAACCGGTTGAAAAATATCGGCCCAAACCAGTCTGGATAAGGAAGTAACTGCTCTCCACTCAAAAGACGTCATAACGATAAAGCCACCTTCCTGTATCCTTTTCCACACACAGCCCAATCAGTCATCACCACGTGTATACATTCTCTTTCGCACCGGACACGTGTCTAAATACAAATGGCAGTCATAGGTCACACACAAATACCGTACACTGAGAATCAATCCTACCGTTGGTAACTTAGCGCGAGCTCGAAGCTCGACTCTTACTGAAGAAGAAGAAGAAGAAGATAGAGAACAAACCCTAGAAATGGCGGCTTGTTCGTGCTCGTCGCTCTCCGTCGTCTCTGCGAGTTCGGTGCCCAGAATCGGCCACAAGGCTCGGGCTAGGGTTTCGATTCGGAGCAACACCGCCTCTTTTGGTCTCGAATTGAACAGAATCTCCAGAAGTAGCGGCACGAAGTTGAGCGCAGGCTTGACCCAGGTCGAGCCCGATCTCAACGAAGACCCCGTCGACTATTATGAGACCAACAGCATTAGCCCCGTAAGTTATGTATTGCTTGTGTGTTTGTATATGTATATGTGTATGTGTATGTGTGGTTGTGTTTAGCGATTTGGGTTTTTGTTGGTTTCAGGAGGATTTCGAGTATGGGATTTATGACGGTGCCCATACGTATTTCGAAGGAGACAAAGATCCGAGTATGGTTCTTTTTTTCCTGGTGTTTCTGTTTGATTTAGAATTTGAGAAGATTTGGTCAGCTATGGGATTTCATAGTTGTGATTGTGTGGAAGAGGTGTTTGAATCTTGTGAGATTTTAAGGTCTTGATTCAGCGTCGATTTGGTATGATTTGATGGGAATGGGAATGTCATGGCCAAGAAATAGCAGTGATTGCGAGTTTAATTGAAGAAAGAACATGTTGTACTTATTGGTTCCAGAGTTGAGGATTTGTTTTTAATCTTTGAGTATAATTTGTAGATAAAAAGGGCTTTGGTGATTGAAAAATGTTCGCATTGTGTCCATTGAGCACGCTAACGTAAGCTGAAGGATGGCCTTTTCTCTTAGTTCGTGTCTTAGCTAAAAAGTAGCTTAGAGCCTTACACTGCTTCAGTATAGCTTTGTGCCTTACTTGTATCTGTATAGACATTTGGGTTTTGAACTATCCGGTTGAGTCATAGTATGTTTTCGTGAAGTAGATTGGTCTCTCCGCTGGTGGAATTGGCAAGTGATTGGTTTCTCGTTCTTATTCATTATTGGTCGAGTGTTCTTACGATTTCCAAAGCTGAATGGGGTAGTGAACATGTTTTACTTGTCAATCTTGCTTCCCAAGTTTAAAATTTGCTTTTAAGCTTCAAGTACGTTTTGTAACTTGATGGGATTGGTAATTGAAAATTGCTCATGTTGTGTCCTACTGCCCTTTAAGCATGTTAGAATATAATTTTCATCTCTCCTTTTCTCAATGTTTCGGCTGTACATATGTTTTTTGGAAAGTAAAATATTACATAGAGCCTTACACTTATTCAATATAGTTTTTTTTTGCGTGCTTTACTTTATATCCTCATACGCATTTGGGGTTTTGAAATATCTGTTTTTTGTGTGAAGAAGATTGGTCTATCCACTAGTAAAATTGACACTAATTTTGTTTTCTTGTTCTTATTCGTTATTAAGCACACATGCTCACAGTTTCCTTAACATCATTCAGGGTCGACCTGGGAAATCTTCAAGGAAGAGTATTTTGGAGTAGGCCCTCCCCTTGGTTTTCAGGGTACGTAACAGTTCCTGTAGGCTGTAGCTGTTCAGTAACTTAAACTAGAGGCTCGATCGCTCACTGCTTTGATTTTCATATACAGGGGTCATAGCATGGCTCTTCCTCCCAGCAGTTGCTGCTGGAATGTATTATGATGTTCCGGTAAATAAAATATATAATCAGTCAACAAATATTTCTGTTATCAAATTAAAGTATCACTGAGAATGTGCGGTATTTTTATCTTTCAGGGAGATTACTTGTTTATTGGTGCAGCTGTGTTCATAATAGTATTTAGCGCAATTGAGATGGGCAAACCCGATTATCCCCACAACTTCGAGCCCCAGATATACCTCATGGAGAGAGGAGCCCGCGACAAGCTAATCAGCGACTACAATACAATGGAGATATGGGACTTCAACGAGAAATATGGCGAGATCTGGGATTTCACCGTACCACACGATGACATAATCGACGCTATGTAAACATCAATGTAAATTGTTATAGGTAAAGCACATTGTCGTGTAAGGTATGGTGTTATAGTCTCTTATCACTGTTCTCTCTTCATTCTGAATTTTTTGTAATGACTGGTTAATTGTGTTTATACAGTTAATGAAGTCAGAGAAATTGTAATTCTGCAGTGAAGACCAGTGGGAAAATGAAAAAAATATTGTATTCTCTTAACAATATTGTAGTAGTGAATAAATTCATGTAAATTTGCCCCATCTTTTTAACTTGCAAATGTACAGACCATCTCATTTCTTCTAATTTCCCAATCACATTTTCTGTAATATAGTATAAATTATGAGTTACAACTAGACTGGTCTGAATATCTGTCCGAGTTATATAAATTATCGGCAAATTGAGTTGAATTCACCACTTAATAAATTTTCACCATAACTTTCGTGTAGATGTTATATTTTATGATTTTTTTATTTATGTATGAAGTACTTTTGATTAAATCAATTTAATTCAGAGGGTAGATTAGTAGGGGGTCTTTGTAGACGTTTCTCGGAACATCTCCACCCATAAGAGGCGGAGGCCGTGGGTGTCAGGGAAGCCCTCTCGTGGGTAAAAGGGAAGAGCTTGACAGAAGCGATGATAGAATCTGATTGCTTTCGGGTAGTAGACCACATCAGGTGTGGGAAACAGGTCAGGAACATGTTTGAGGGCATCATTTCAGATTGTCATCGAATTCTATCCGTCTTAGGGGCAGACATATCTGTCTCTTTTGCGCGTCGTTCTTGTAATTCAGTAGCTCACGAATTACCTACGTATGCTTTAACTAGCAGTAGTTGAGATCATGGTGCGGGGTCTGTCCCACCAAATGTTGTCTCAGCTGTCCGGCTTAATACCGGGTTAGTTTAATCAATAAATAACACGAGTTTTCCTTCAAAAAAAAAGAATTCTAATATAAAATTTTGTCTTCTTAAAATTATTTTTGGGTCCGTCTTTGTGTATAATAATAATATATTAACGTGAAATGACTAATTAATTAATTAATAGACACAATGTAATTAGGGTTATATTATGTGATTGAAAATGCAAAGAAATTAACAAAGAATTAGAAAGCTGAGAGCATTACCAGACGCGATGACGAAGGCTATCAAGAAAGCGAGTTTCAACCAATTGTTCATTGTTAACACTTACTGTCACTTTGTCAATGCACAAATTTTGAAGGAAATACGGTGTGTTTTGGTGAGGTGAGTTTAAGCCTATTTATAGATGGTAATCAAACCATATTAGAATGTAGATATCAATTACTTTTAATAAAAAAATCAGAGTAGTCCTTCACTAGATTTTGTGGTTTAACTTTAAAAAGAATAATGGTACGTAATAAGATGGAAAATATTGTCCTCGATTCCATAATTCTGTGTTTTTCAATTTTAATTTTATTGTCATCGAGATATTGCTTTAATATTTAAGAAATCAGTTAAATTAGAATACTTTTGTTTTTTTTAAAACTAAATTAGCATAGTTTTGTTAGTAATAAATTAAAATACGACAAATTTCAAATCTAAGATTCGCAATTAAAAATATTCAACTCGATTTACGTGAATTGAGTTGATTTCACGTGATAGAGAAACTTAATTTTCCTCTAAAATAAAGGTTATGGGATTGAAACTGCAAAATCTAACTTTTTTTGAAGGCTATGCAAAAAGTCAGTTAAGGAAGAAAAATCAATATGGGATACGTTTTTTTTCAAATAAATGGGACTAAATTGGGAATATAGCCAATTCTATTATTTTTTTTACTCTCGTAATTAATGCCTAAATTTGAGGATTGATATGGAGATCTTATTCGGAATTTTTTTTAAGGTAAAAACAAATTTTATTAATTAAATAGTAACTAACTCAACATCAAGCCGAACAACTGAAACTTGGTGGGATAGACCTCTCACCATAATCTCAGCTACTGTTAGTTAAAACAAATTTGGCCAATTCGTGAGCCATTTGATTACGAGCTAAATAAATAAAAACACATGTTCCAATAGTGGATAGTATGCAACACCCTTCGCTAATGATTCCTCCAAAGTTGTTCAACTCGACCCGTTTAGCATCATGTAGAGCCACGACCTCCACCTCATACGAGTGGAGAAATCCCGTGATCCTGCTACAAAAAGCTTTACACATGCATCCATGATAACCCGGAGGCCAATTGACTCGAACTAGTTAGTATCATGCAGAGCCACGACCTCCACCTCATTCGGATGGAGAAACTCCGTGATCTTGCTGCCGACCGCCTTAAACCAACTTCCTCGATCAACCCTGCGATCAATATGAGAATCGCGAACCTTTAAAAATTCAAGTCCTCCCAGCCCATTAGGCTTATCAACCTATCGAAGCCAGAGACCCCCCGTTTCCTCCCAGTACCGATCCTAATGGGAGATCCAGGTGACGTATTGAAGCTTAAGAAAGCCAAGACCCCCTAGTTCGGTATGCTTGCATAAATCTGCCCACTGACGTTAGAGAACTCGGGTTCCCTCCCAGTACCAATCTATCAACTAACCAAAACCGCAGAAAGCAAATCGCCAGAGTTTTCTGGCCCTATCGCAGATAAGCCCCGCCCCAATCTGTCTGCTCTCACTGCCCCGATCACCACCAATCCCGCAACAAGCTATTTGTCGGAACTTCTCTGCCCATCCATCGCTGACCCCCTCCCGGACCCGTCTCCCCTCACAGATAATATCAAAATAATACCCCCACAATTTTACCATCGATAACTAACCAACCGCAAAATCATATCCAAATCGTGTCTGGAACTACCTCTCTGGTCAGGCAACTTGCTGAACTAATCCTGAGCTCCTACCAATCTCGCCTCTCAGTTCCTCACTAACTCCCGTAATCGTGCGAAACCCAGGCTCTTCATGAACCCCCTTGAACACAGACGACGCCACCGTACTCCGCTGTTCGCCTGGCTTTCGAAACCACAACCTTTGGAGCTGCGAACCACAATCGCAGACCACTTGAGCCACGAACCTCGTCAAAAGAGACGGCGTACGGCGGCGGCGTTTGTGTGCAAGGGGGTTCGTGAAGAGCCTCGGTTTCCCACGATTATGAGAGTCTGAGATGGGCTGAGAGGGCAGATTGGTAGGAGCTTGGGATTCGTTTAGCGAGTTGCCTGACCAGAGAGGTAGTTCCAAACACGATTTGGATTTGATTTTAGGGTCGGTTAGTTTGCGATGGTAAAATTGTGGGGGTATTATTTTGATATTATCTGTGAGGGGAGATGGGCCCAGGAGGGGGTCAACAGTGGATGGCAGAGAAGCTCTAGCGAACAACTTGTTGCGAGAATGGTGGTGATCGGGGCTTATTGGAGGCAAGGCCAGAAAATTCTGGCGATTTGCTTTCGCCGGTTTTGATTGGTTGATAGATCGGTACTGGAAGGGAACAAGAGTTCTCTGCGTTGGTGGGTAGATTTATGCAAGAATACCGAACTAGGGGACGTCACCTGGGTGTCCATTGGGATCGGTACTAGGAGGAAACGGGGGTCTCTGGCGTCGATGGATTGATAAACCCAATGGGCTGGGAGGACTTGAGTTTTTAAAGATTTGCGATCCTCATATTAATCGCAGGATTGATCGAGGAAGCTGGTTTAAGGCGGTCTGCAGCAAGATCACAGGGTTTCTCCATCCGAATGAGGTGAGGTCGCGGCTCTACATGATGCTAACTAGTTTGAGTCGATTGGTCTCCGGGGTTATCATGGATGCCTGTTTAAAGCATTATGCATCGGGATCACGAGGTTTCTCCATTCGTATGAAGTGGAGGTCGTGACTCTACATGATGCTAAATGGGTCGACTTGAACAACTTTGGAGGAATCATTAGCGAAGGGTGTTGCGTACTATCCACTATCGGAACATGTTTTATTTAGTTATTTTGCTCGTAATCAAATGACTCACGAATTGGCCAAGTTTGTTTTAACTAACCGTAGCTGGAATTATGGTGAAGGGTCTGTCCCACCATCTGTAGCTTCAGTTGTCCGTCTTGATGCCGGGTTAGTTACTATTTAATTAATAAAATTCATTTTTACCTTTAAAAAAAAATAGAACTATGTGTCAAACGAGTTTTATTTTTACTCACTTTACTCTAACTGTATTAAATTTAATAAGCTTTTATTTTTTTTTGTTATGAAATGACCCAATTATCTTTTATCCTTTAAAATTTTCAAATCATGTCATTTTCTTTTATCTCTTCTCACCCAATTTTCACTTAATATGATTTGAACTACTTTTACTAATGAGAGAATAATCGGGAGATTAATTTATGACTTATAGGACTAGTGGAGGATCTGTATACATTATTTATCAAGGGAAACAACATGTTACTACTCAAAATAACGTATATACAATTGGTTAGAAAATGGAATTAGAAGCCGAGCTTTTTGAGGAGAGGATTTGAGAATGATAGGAGGATAAAAAACTATGTTGGCTGAGCTTAGCCCAAGCTTTAAGATCATGTTAGATATTATATTATATTATATTATGTTGTGTATTTATTATATTAGAATAATGAGTCGCGCCGGAGAAGTATCTGGATGCCTATCGAAGAAGACTAACAAGTCGCCGAAGAAGAAAGTGAACATTTTTTTAAATATTTAATATTTCTACTTTACATAGAGGGATAATTTTGCCATTTCCAAAATATTTGATGTAAGAATATAATTCAGGGTAATAACATGATTCATTCATTAAAGCACAATAACCCAAAGAGGGAGCTAGCCAGCAAGGCAAGCAAAAGAGCCTACAAACCAAACAATGCGAAAATACAAAGATAAATTCCGCAACACCTTAAGCATCCAATATTAGCAGAACTGGGTCACTCTTTCAACTTGTTAACGAGATATCAACAACAAAATCATCCAACATGAGCATAGAAAAAATCACACCTTGTGATGAGGTCGGATATTATGTATCCAACCGAGTCAAATCTCCTCATTTTTATCCTTATTTTGTGACGAATTATTATTTTTTGGTG
>JAYMTP010006064.1:0-12528 GCA_036897365.1 Geranium brycei | reverse complement strand
CTCAAGAACCGAGAGCCGCCCAGGGACTGGACTCCACCAAGAGGTTCTTTCTCTCACGTAATTTCGCCCGCCCGTTTTGACAATTTCATGCTATGCTATATTGACAAAACATTTCGTTCCCGGAAGCCCCACATGTCACTGTAATTAATTAAACAAGTCTAGATTCATCTCCTTCTTTCATATCCACACGTCCTCGATCCTTCTAGGAACACCTCCAGCAACCTCATCGGCTTCGATCCTTACCTCGTCTTTTAAGCCTATATATAGGGGAAAGACATGGATTATGTTGCATCAATTGGCTCATACATCGCTTCACTAGTAAAACACCCAACTCGTGTTTTTTTCCGACATTAGTTCAATTGGTTTGCCGAGCTTACAGTTTGTTGAAGTTTCTTGAAAATGGGTGTGTTCATGTTGTCTCGATTATTTGGTTGCGTCCCTGATTCGAGCAAGGTGGTGTGTGAAGGAGTTCATGAAACAACACAAGTTGGTGGTGTTGGTGAAGGTGAATTAGCCAAGTCAAGCACCAAAAACAAGTCCAACAAGACGAGCCCTCCAATTCCGGTGACCTACTTCCCTGTTGGGCCCAGATTCTCTCATTTGTGAAGGGACACACACGTGGCTATACATTATTGGGTCCTTTGATTATTTGTTTCTAATTCATTTCTGATGTTATGTATGGTTTTTTGGGGTGGTATGAAAAATTGTTATGGATTGATTTGGTAATTTGTTTTGGTGAAAAGATAGAGGATTTGTAATATAATATAATTTTATTCAAGTAAATTTTCTTGAATTATGAAATTCTATTATTTATGTGTATTGCCAGTTTCCTGTTATCATTCATCTTACTTGGCATAAAATTTGTATGCATAATGGTTTGTGACAGTTTAATTGGTCCACAAACATTAAAGTTGAATTTTTAACAAAGCTCTTAAGTTCAGTTTGTTACATATTTGGTCCGAACTCGTTAAAATTAAGTTTGAGGTGAATTTGAGCTTAAGGTTGGACTCGTTTAACAAACGAGCTCGAACTTGACTTTCTAATTGCTTAGTTATTTTTTAAATATTTTTTATTTTAGTAAATATATATATAATTAAATTAGACGGGTCAAATCGAGTTGATACATGATCTAATTCGTTTAGTATTTAATGAATCATATAATTTTTATTTAATATTAATTTTAAATTTTTACGAATATTTGTATTAAATATTAAGCGAATCAAATTGAGCCGAACCTAACTCGAGCATTTCTATTTTCTTTTAATCTCGAATTTGAACTTACTTGCATACGCTTGTTAATTTGAGTTCAAGCCGCATTTGAACCAAACATTTTTTTAACCCAACCTTGTCAAATTAAAACTTGATTCAGTTCATTTACACCGCTTACATATAGATTACGAATTATTTAAGATAACAAGCTCACTGGCCTACATTCTACACTCGGCTCACTTGGTCCACGTATCAATAAACCACCAAAACTTTTTTTAGTTTTCGTAACTACCCAATGCATTTCTAAAGACCGCCCACTCAAGCCTACGAACCCTCCCAAACCCATAACCTCAAACCCAATCCTACATGAAAAAGCAAATCGGCTCGAAAGGAGAGCCTCTTTAGACCACCATCCCAAATACACTTTCTCCACTAGAACTCATTTATTAGCTCTAGATTAATTAATTTCAAATAATATCTTACATTTTAAACATGAACAATTGAGTAACTTAAATACTACAAGCTATAATACTTATTCGGCTAAAATTCATTGCTAATGTTACTTGTTAGTGCCACATAGTCAGCACAAAAGATAAAAATGAGAGGCTTAGTACATATACACTAGTAACTTAATCAGAATAGACAAAAGTAGTTCAAAATAGCTAAAAACAAATAACTTTGAATCAAAAAAGTCTATTATTAAATCTTGTTGCTTATTAATAAATGTAAACCGGCTATTACTTTTTATACGTAAAATATATATTAATATTGGTGTCATCAAAGAATAAGCATATAATTAAGCAACAAAGGGTAATTAAGCTTTGAATGCATGGAGTCAACATTGCATGCACTGTTGAGAGTCAATTGTGGTCAATATTGAAGAAACATCTCTTGCAGACCTATAGGGTCAAGAATCAACAATACTTTACATTATGGTATCTTGATTAAATTACTTGTACCACTAAAAATAAAGGTACCCAAGGCCAAGTGGACACTAAAAACCATTAGGAATAAGTTATTGTGGCAACCACGAGCCTACCTCGTCTATTTCGTAAAAGGTTCCCTAGCAATAATTGATATTGGTTTGGACCACCAACCCATCATCGTAGGGCATAACTAGAGAGAAAGAAGGTTTCAACAAAAAAGCGATAATGTCATTAGTCCTAAAAATATCTTTTAATTGTTAGTTTTATTTTTTATAATGAACAATTTAGTCTTTTCACTTTAATTTTAACCGGGTTAAGAAAAATGCTAAAAAATTAAAGTTAATCAAGGCAAACATTGGCATTTTTATCAACAAGAGTTTTTGTGTAAAAAAATGTAAATTTAGTAGTGATTTTATACAATTTTTTATTTATTCGATTTAATTTAAGAAGATTTTACTTAAATATTGACTAAAATTACCAACACACTATTTTAAAATTAAATTAAATTAATAAAAAAACTAAACCAACTAACCAGGCCTAATAATTCATTCAATGGGTAAAACAAAATTTAGACTAGGTCAAAGAGACAACCCGCACCAAAAGAGTCGGACCCGACCCAAGCGAGAGGGGCTGCTCCGTCACGAGACGGCTCGCACGTGACGCAAGCGATGAGCAACCACACGATCTCTCGTGGCTCGCCACATACCAATTTCACACGAGTCTCTCTATTGTCGGAATTGCGTCCAGGTTCAATGAACCCGTTCCAGCTCCTTCCTCCAGCTTTTCTATATCTTCGCTCAAAATTCCAGAGATTTTCAGAGACCCACCTTTGATTCAAAGAAGAAACACAAACGACGATTCCTGTAGAAAATTCTGTAATGGCAATGGCTTTCGCTCCATCTTCCTCATCAGCTTCCCTATCTGGGTCCTCCTTCTCGCGCTCCACTGAGCTCAAAGGTTTGATCTTTCGTTCCCTCTTGTTTTTCCAGAAAAATGAATATGAATTCGAAGAATTTGAAGTTGTGATTGTTGTGGGTTCTTTGTAATATTTGTCTACTCTGTTCTGATTTGAATGTTTTGTTTGCTTCTACAGCCCCACAGATTGGTTCTCTTAGGCTGGTGGATCGGTCCCATGTTGTGCCTTCTTCTGTGACTTATTCACAGAGGCGCGTTTTGGTGAAGCCTGTGAATGCAGAGCCCAAGAGGAACGATTCTATGGTTCCTCTAGCTGCAACAATTTCTGCTCCTGGTGTGTGTTTCAATCATTATGTACTTTTTTAAAAATATTGGTTTATGTTTTACTGAATGGTGTGGTTTGGAGAGTTTGTTGACATGTATGTGTTGGATTTGCAGAAGTAGGAGAGAGAGTGGAGGTTGGTGTGGAGGACTTTGAGCAATTGGCTAAAAAGCTTCAGAATGCTTCACCTCTTGAAATCATGGACAAAGCTCTAGAGACATTTGGTGATGACATTGCCATTGCTTTCAGGTATATAATATGACACCCCCAACATTTGATTGAGAAATTATACAATTTGGATGGCCTAGAATTTACATTCATGTTTATAAGAATGGTAATAATCATCTGAATCATAGAATGTCTGAATTGTATCATTCTTGTAAGAGTGTCAATAGATTAGCTTGAACTGTGTAATTAGGAAAAAATCCTTTAAGCATTTGATTGGGAAATTATACCATTTGGATGATCTAGAATGTCCAAATTGTATCATCCTTATATGAGTATCAATAGATTAGATTGAACTGTGTAATTAGGGAAAACCCTTTAATCATTGATCTGGTGGGTAAAATGTGATCTACCTATGTGCAGTGGTGCTGAGGATGTCGCTTTGATTGAGTATGCGCATTTGACCGGTCGACCGTATAGGGTGTTTAGTCTAGACACAGGAAGACTCAACCCAGAAACTTATCAGTTCTTTGACAAAGTCGAGAAGCACTATGGTATCCGCATTGAGTACATGTTCCCTGATGCTGTTGAAGTTCAGGCATTAGTGAGAAACAAAGGCTTGTTCTCTTTCTACGAGGACGGGCATCAGGAGTGCTGCCGTATAAGGAAAGTGAGGCCATTGAGGAGAGCCCTCAAGGGGCTGCGCGCTTGGATCACCGGCCAGAGGAAAGACCAGTCGCCCGGAACAAGGTCTGAAATCCCGGTTGTCCAGGTGGACCCCTCGTTTGAGGGCTTGGATGGCGGGGCTGGCAGCCTGGTGAAGTGGAACCCTGTGGCGAATGTGGATGGACAGGACATTTGGAATTTCCTTCGTTCGATGAACATACCCGTCAATTCCTTGCATTCAAAGGGGTATGTGTCGATAGGGTGCGAGCCTTGCACGAAGGCGGTTCTACCAGGGCAGCATGAGAGGGAGGGGAGGTGGTGGTGGGAGGACGCCAAGGCCAAGGAGTGTGGTCTTCACAAAGGAAATATTAAGGAAGAAGATGGTGCTGCTGCTGCAAAATCAAATGGGAATGCCACGGTTGCTGATATTTTCAACAGCCAGAACTTGGTGACATTGTCAAGGACCGGGATCGAGAACCTGGCTAGATTGGAGAGCAGGAGTGAGCCTTGGCTTGTGGTGCTTTACGCTCCATGGTGCCAATTTTGCCAGGTAAGATATTTTTGTATTGAGAATTGAGATTAGTTTTGTGGTTGTGGAATTAACTCTGACGTGGATTATTGAGATAACTGTGGACAGGCAATGGAAGGATCATATGTTGAATTGGCTGAGAAGTTGGCCGGAAGCGGAGTGAAGGTTGGGAAATTCAGGGCGGACGGAGAAGAGAAGAAATTTGCCCAACAAGAGTTGCAACTCGGTAGCTTCCCCACGATCCTGTTCTTCCCGAAACACGCTTCCCGTCCGATTAAGTACCCCTCGGAGAAGAGGGATGTTGATTCATTGATGGCTTTTGTGAATGCTATTAGGTAATGGAAGGATGTGAATGCACAATGCAGACAAGGAGGAGGTGAAATTGGGAGGGCCATTAATGGAAATGATCTTCCGTGGACGGGGTGTATTTTGTTTTTGTAGATTTGTTCTTGTTCTTGATGGGAGCTTGTGTTTGGAAATCAATGAGGGAGAGGTGGAGAAGGTTGAAGAGTAGAAGACATGACTGAGTTTCTGATGCCAATGGAAATTTTGAGTTCCAGTCTTTGTAAGAGATCCAACATTTTGTTGTAAATAAGGTTTTACATTAGACTAATGGCAATATGAAGATGTTTGTTTTCCAATGAATGCGCTTTTTGCTCTTCACCTTGAAACTGAGAATTCTAAATGGCAACATATCTTAGAACTTGGGCTTCCACACTGGACGATTGCTTTGTAAGCTCAAGAAAACTTGAAATTTTCATTTGGAGACATTGATGAGCCTATGATTCAACATATTCATCAGATTCAGACTGAAAATGTGTCTGATCTTCAAGTCTGTCATTTAGTATTTTTTTCTTCTATATTTGATATGAGAATCGGCTCTATTTTTCAATACTTTTTCTATACTTGATTTGAGAATCAACTCTCTTTTTAAATAATTTTTTCTATTATTGATTGAGAATGGGCTCTCTTCTTTAATATATTCCTTTTTTGCTGATAAAATAAAAAGTTTACCATGGATTAGAAGATACAAGATCAATTAGAAACAATAAAGTACATAAGAACATCTCTAATGGTATGCTATATTTTAACACTGTATTTTTGCAAAAACTCTTCCTCACTCATGTTCAAATTTGCACGATCTGTGTAAATCCGTGAAAATTAACGAAAATATCACTTAAATGTTGGACATATAAGTTAGCACGTTTAGGGGAAGGCATGGAGTCTAGAACCGGATCGAACCGGTTAAAAATCGGACCGGAATGGACTCCCTTGGTAGTCGGTTCTCTATTTTAAGAACCAGAATTGAAACCATTATCTGCAGTTCTTGATTTTTCGGTCCCGGTTCCGGTTCGGATTCGGTCTCCGATTCCGTTGTTAAAGTGTTTACCCCTAAGCACGTTTGAATTAACACTTAAGTGACATTTTTATTAATTTTCACAGATTTGCATAGACAGTGCAAAAATAAACATGAGTAATGGAGAGTTTTTGCAAAAATACAGTGAAGGTAGAGTTTGTGCAAAAAAAACATAATTATAGGGAGACTTTTTGTCATTCCAACCACGTATGTTATATGCTATTTGTTATGTCATTTTAATATTTTGATAACAAACAAATGAAATATATTATTTTATTGTATTACTATGATTATTTTATTTGGTTAATTGGTAAAAATAACATTTAAATGATAAAAGTATAATAAAATAATATTTTTTCATGGAGAGGCACATGACATATGCTACATTTCCATACCAAGTATGTCATTGAAATATATCATATGCCAAAATAGCATACCAAATACCATGTTGTTGGAGTTGATATATCATATTTTACATTGGAGAGACAAATATAACATGAGTTAGAGATTGTCTAATAGAAGAACATTTTTAGGCAAATTTATAAAATTGTACTTAAATTAATTTAAGTGAAAACTATTGAGTGATGTCAGCATATCTACATTCTGCAGGACGAGAAAAGGTTGATGATTGAACTAGAAGAACCGATAGATCGATTTGATAAAGGGCATGTACGTAATGATCCCTTCTGACGATAGTATTTGTTTTAACAAAACCAATCTGAACTATGACTAGTCAATTTATACGATCCCCAAACATGAGGTGACGGTGACAATAAATATGAGTGAGAGAGAGTTTTCGCAAAAATAGAGTGAGGTGAGAGTTTGTAGAAAAATTAATAATTATAAAGAGCCTTTTTTCAATTTTCCCAAATTTTTATTTTTAAATGTTACTCTTGGGCGGGACAAGATAAAAGCCCATAGATCATCGTCTGAAGTTCAACTACCATCAGAGCCCAAACCAGAATTATGATGGGTGAACTTGAATAAAGCTTGGCCCACATAGATGTCTGATATTGGTTCAAGAGCTTCGTAGCTGTCAAGAAGCCTATGACATGCTAACCAGCGAACATCAATTCACCGATTTTCTTCCATAAATGCATCACATAAATGCATGATTGATTGACAAGTATAGCAAAAATAAGTCACATAAAATCAGTACATGTATATGTTAACGGTGGGCTCAAATCTAGCTCTACAAGTCTACTGCTGAGTATTCTAGTAATGTACAAGTAGTAACTTATAGAGTATGTATTGTACCACCACCACCACCACCACCACATTATTGATGGGTCCATCCTCAGCTATATTAAGAATCTAAATTCCATTTCTTGGCAAGTTAAGCAACATTTTTCCCTAATGACTAGGCATGGTAGGTAATGTAACTCGATATATATTTGCAAGTACTTGTGTTCATAATCAGCAGCTGAGCTACCCAGAAATCTGAAGATTGTGGTTGTTGAACAGCATTCACTCATTCCCTCCCACCTTCTCTTCTCCTCTTTTTTTTCAACTTGATACACACATGATTAATATCGTACCTGCCTCTTGTCTCCTCCTTCATTTTTGTTGTAATTCTGTTTTGAAAATTACATGACCTTGTTTTCTAAATCCTAATGGTCCTTGTTGTGACCACATGTACACGCCTGTCTGATAATGAAACTTGAAATTTCTTCTAGCTTGATTTTCTTGATATTATATGCGACCCCTTTTAGCATTGCCCCTCGTTCTACGGATGGCGATGAAGCTTGTTTTATCCACCCGTTCTCGCCAATCTAATACGAACTTTGTTGTTTGGCAACATCCTTTTTTAAGAGGGAAAACTTTTCATATTACAAAAATACGTGTTTTTAAAAGAAAAAATTGTAATATATAACTAACTATTCAGGGATGCACTCAAATACAAACCATCTCTTACACTAGTTGTCCCCTCTAGATCCTTCCTGACTACGATCCACATTAATTTAACGCGCTCTTGCACTAGTTGTTCGTATCATCTCTGTGTGATAAGCCTGATGTCAGATTGTTGTCTAATTTTGATTTTTC
Source organism: Geranium brycei (assembly GCA_036897365.1). Taxonomy (NCBI): domain Eukaryota; kingdom Viridiplantae; phylum Streptophyta; class Magnoliopsida; order Geraniales; family Geraniaceae; genus Geranium; species Geranium brycei. Next base: position 4,396 of record JAYMTP010006064.1, on the reverse strand, counting down.
CAATTGTTTTGGCCCCAATCTACTTAGTTAGAACTCTTGCAAATAACATGTTATAGCTTGCAACAACATCGAGGTATGATTTCGTGTACTATGCGTACATCTTTGGATGAGCTTGACATCTCTCTATGACTAGCTGATAAGGAGAGAGAATTTCAGGATTTTATGAGTTAGTCATGGACAAATACGAGCAAGATTGGACCTGAGAAATTGAATAAAGAAGTCCAAACATTCAGCTCGACATCAAATAGCTATGTCTTTTGCTTATAGAATAAGAATTAGGTCCGTAAGAGGCACATGCAAAACTATTTCAAATATGATGAGTTTGGGAGCGTAAAAACAACTTTTAAAGGTTATAAACAAATCTTTGATATTTAGGTTATAATTAATTATGAATTTTAAATATTTTTTAGTATTTCCTATTCTAATTAAGTTTTGGGCAAATTAGGGTTTACTATTAGTTTCTCTTTTCAATTAGGTTATGATGTTAGTCTCCCATTTGATATAGATTTTGGGTTATTCGGGGTATTCCTTTTCAATTTAGGGTCAAGTTAAGATAGTACTATTCGATGAGGTTAGGAAGCGCTACGCCAGGTGGTATCAAAAGATGGTTTTCCTTCCTAATCTAATGGTGACCTAGAACAGCTTGGGAAGCAGTTCATGCTTCTGACAGAGATCAGAGTACGGATGTGTTTGCCAACTTGATTTTGGGCTCAAAAGGAGGCAACAAGAACCCTAAAACATAAAGTTAAGAATATTGATAACAAATTCCAATGTTTGGATCAATGTTTTGATGAGGTTATCACTGAACTTACTACATTGGGAGCAGTTGCCAACAGAATTCAGCGTTGATATGGAGCAACAAAGGATATATAGTGCTTGAGCAAACCTTTTTACATACTTATTATTGGAAATAACAATCATAGAAATAACTGGTCTATGATGAGAAACTGGAGGTAGATATCCTTTATTCTGATGGAGATTTCAGTGATATAGATTTAATTGATTGGATTACGAAAATAGATTATTTTTTAATACAGTAAGGTTTCATTTGAGAAGAATGTGAAACTAATAACATGCAAATTGAGGAGTTTATGACTGGTGGGATGATTTACGTCACATAAAGTATCCAGAAGGAAAACCTCAAATCCGAACTTGGAACCAGATGAAAAGAATGTTAATATATGGATTTGTTCCACCAAATTATGAGCAAGTCTTGTTACGGCATAAGCGATGTCATCGAGCCAAAGAAATCATTCATGAGCATGCGAAAAAAATCATGAAACCAACAGAGAGGGTTGGCTATGAAAACAAAGATTCATGCAAAATCATGACCGAAAAACAAAATATAAGGAAGATGCCGATAACTATCGCAAAAACACTCATACTTAGATTGGCAATGCAAGGATAGTGGGGAGAGTGCGATTTTGAGGACTCTGGGTCGGAGGAGGAGAAGAGAACCTTGAATCGGAGTGATAGGGGTTGAAAAAGAAAATAGATTTAATTAGATTCATCATCTACACTTAGAGAATAACATTTTCTTCCATTTATTTCTCTTGTATTGCCGAAATTCGAATTTGTGGTATAAGCACATAAAATTTTATGTTTGTTCTTGGATAGAATTTATTAATTGGAGCTTGTTGTGAATGGTCACGTGTGAGATTATTGAGGTATTGCTATTGATTTTGAGATACTGATTATATGATTGTGCTTTAATTGATTGGAATCATGAAAAAGATTTGTGAATTTTGCTTGTTGAGAATGAGCTAATTTTGTAATTAAGAACTCAAACAATAGGAATTGAGTGGGATTAGTATTGATTGCATGACATAGGTTTAGGGGGCGCAAGATTTAGATTCTAGCTATGTATTGTAATACTCCACCTCCCATATAGACTTTATGGTGACCCAATTTAGGACGAGATGCCATAGGCAATTAATCCAAGTGGAATAGAGTAGGTAAGACTCATATATACACGTTTGTCCATATGAAAAGGTCAGTATGAGAGATTGCATATAATGTACCAACTCCGAAGCAAATAGATTGTAAATATACAAAACTAATTGCTCTCAATTTGACATGAGATAGACTCAAATATGTAATTGGATCCTTAATTGTCTTGTAGAGAGAGTTTTGGGAGAAACATTCTCGACACACCCTAGTGGTAGTTTAAATTCTCTAAAATGATAATCATGTAATGAATACTAACATGTGTCATTTCCTAAAATCTTGAATCTCCTTAATTTTCTTAACTTATTCCTATAACAAAGTGTGATAATTGTTTGTATCTTGAGTTTGGATAATTCATTTGCTCAGAACTTTTAGAAACAAATCAACATTTCTTTTCCGCTTGAACCTGATATATTAGGCATGCCTAGGTCTAGTCCTAGGGTCCACTACCTCACTGTTACTGTGGGATCAATAATTCAGGTAACTATATTATTTGACGATCGATGCACTTGTCATGCATACGGAAGCAAAAAATCTTTCAGATGAGATTTTCTCCCTCATTAACCCTCTTAAATTATAATAAACAAATGGTATTTTTTATTAATATAATTAGTGATAGGCGTGTGAGTTGTGATGGGTTGATTTGGAGCGACTTATGCCGCAAACCAAAAGTCTTAACAACAAAGCCCAAACTAAACTCAACTCATGAAACTTCCGAGACTCAAAAGACTCCTCCATCACGTTGAAAGCACCATAATAAAGTTGACGTCTCTCTTTGGAGTCTCAACTTTAATCTCCAGCCAGCCTTGAGCCTGTTATATATTTCTCCCAAATTGCCATCTCGCCCACTCAAACCCAAATATCCACACCAAGCAAGCAACCAACAACAAATATCTCCCATCAAACGAACCACAAACCCATAACCCAGTTTCAGATTTCAGTTCGTATGGTTATTTCACCGAATCCAACTTACCTACCAACATTTGTCGTTTACACGCTGAGAAAACCTACATTAAACCCCCCGATTCTCTCCTCATCGCTGTCTTCTTTAATTCATATCAACAGTGGATCTCTTCACTCAGCGACCCAATAAAAAAATATCCAATTTTTTTCCCCAGAAGATAATGCAAGGATCTGTAACCAGTTCAAGACCAGAACCTCAAGCTCAGACTCAGTCTCTTCTCCAATGGCACTCTCTCAGTCTCTTCTCATCTTCACCCTCCTTATCTCCACACTGTTGCTACCAGGTAAATTAACTAATTAAACAATACCCATTACACTAATCGACCCCAAATCGATGAAATTGCTCAAAAATGGGTAGAGATTTCAAGAAAAGGAGATCCCTTTTGCTCATTCTGAGTTCTTCTCTTGCAGCTGAACCGACGGAGCTGGTGAAGAGGGACAATGAGCCGTACGTCGGCGTCAACATCGGCACCGACGTCACCGACCTCGTATCTCCGGCGGAGCTTGTCTCCTTCCTCCAGTTCCAGAGGGTGACCCACGTGCGCCTCTACGACGCCGATACGAACATCCTCAAAGCCCTCGCAAAGACCAAGATCCGCGTCATCGTGAGCGTCCCCAACAACCAGCTTTTGGCCATCGGGTCCTCGAACGCCACCGCCGCCACGTGGGTCAGCCGCCACGTGGCAGCCCACCACCCACAAACCCTCATCACCGCCATTGCCGTTGGCGACGAGGTCCTCACCACCGTCCCCTCCTCCGCGCCGCTCCTCGTCCCGGCAATCGAGAGCCTCTACGCGGCTCTCGCCGCCGCGAACCTCGCCCCCGAGATCAAGATCTCGACGCCGCACGCGGCGGCGATTGTGGTGGACTCCTTCCCACCCTCTCAGGCATTTTTCAACCAGAGCATGGTGGGTGTGATTTTGCCTCTGTTGCGGTTCTTGTCTCGAACTGGGTCTCCGCTGATGATGAATCTGTATCCGTATTATGTGTTCATGGAGAACAAGGGGGTGGTTCCGATCGAGAACTCGCTGTTCAAGCCATTGACGCCAGCGAAGGAGATGGTCGACCCCAACACCCTCCTCCACTACACCAACGTCCTCGACGCCATGGTCGACGCAGCCTACTTCTCGATGAAGAACCTCAATATCACCGACGTGGCGGTGCTGGTGACCGAGACCGGCTGGCCCTCGAGAGGGGATAATAAAGAGCCTTACGCGACAATTGACAATGCAGACACTTACAATTCGAACCTGATCAAGCACGTGCTCACCGACAGGACGGGGACGCCGTTCCACCCGGAGATCACGTCGAGCGTCTACATATACGAGCTGTTCAACGAGGACCTGAGGTCACCGCCCATGTCAGAGGCCAATTGGGGGCTTTTCTACGGGAACACCACCGCGGTGTACCTGCTGCACGTGTCGGGGAGCGGGACGTTCCTGGCGAACGACACAACGAACCAGACGTACTGCATTGCCATGGACGG
>JAYMTP010006063.1:0-12528 GCA_036897365.1 Geranium brycei | reverse complement strand
ATTTCGTGCAACTTTTTTTATGGGTAAACTAACTGTATCGCCAGAGATTAATGTATAGATGATTTGATACAAGAGAACGTATCATTGATAATAAACTTAAGAAAATTAGAATCATTACGTGTCCAAAACACCGATAGATAGTGATTCATGTATCATTAGCAGTCATTATATATTATGTGGGTTAAAAGAGAATGTATCAATATAAATATATAGGATAATTTCACATAGGTCACCTAAAAAGTTTCAATTCTTAGATAGGTTACCTAACCTTTTTATAACTTCACAAGTCACCTAAAAAGTTTTTGTCTCATTGTTACCAGTTCTGTTAGTTTTTTTATATTTTATATTTTTAAATTTTGGAAATGACGTATATGTCTTTCTATTCATCATTTAACATTATTTGATGTTAAAATGACCCAAATGCCTCTGAACCCTTTTCAAAATTTCAAAATATATCATTTCTCTAATTTCCTCACAATTTCAACCTAAACAACCTTAATCTCAAATCATCTAATGAATTATGGTTTATGTATTATTCCTTTATGCTAACACACAAAATTAATTTAGTTTTTGGGACATTGAGAGCATTTAAGCTTAAAACACACAAAACAAAGCAAACACTTGAAGACCACTATGTGGTCGTCCAGGTCAATCCTGACGGTGGCTACTTTCTGTTGGATATTAACTTATTTCCGTTGGACATTCACTATCCAAAAAGTCAGTTCTCGTGTTCTCACAAGAGGGTTTGGTTTTCACTTATTTGTGAGAACGTGAGAACTGACTTTTGGATAGTGAATGTCCCACAGAAATAAGTGAATGTCCAATGAAAGTAAGTAATGTCCAATGAAAGTAAGTGAATGTCAAAAGGAAGAAGTGATTGTCCAATAGAAGAACTTAAAGTCAAATAGAAAATAAATGAATGTCCAATGTTCTCACGTTCTCACTAAACATTTGGTTCCCAATGGAATGCTTATTTTCACTTATTTCTATTGGACATTCACTTATTTCATTGGAAATTTACTTCTTTCCCATTACACATTCACTTATTTCATTGGATATCATTTACCGCTACTAGACATTCACTTATTTCCGTTGAGACATTCACTAATTTCAATGGTCAAAGTCAGCTCTCACGTTCTCACAAAAGGGTTTGGTTTTCACATGATTTGTCATATATATATAGGTGAAATCATATACGAACCATTTAGAAAGTACGAACCGGCCGAACTGGTAGAAAGTGAGTATGAAGTGGTGTAAACACAATACATCTGGTAGAAAGTGAGTGTGAACTGGTAGAAACAGATAGACCCGGTAGAAACAAGGAAATGACAGTTGTGTAAATTTGATGCCACGTATCGCGCGCTGGTATAAATTTTGTCATATGAACGACTCCCATGCAGTTCAGACGATTCGTATTTATACTCATTTCGCACTAGAATGCATATATATATGCATTCGACTACAAACCATGTTAGAATGCGAAACGTCCGAATTTCATAAGGATCGTTCATCTGGCGAGATTAATGAGCGCGCGACATGTGTCAACGAATTTACACCAAGTTAATTATGTGTTTATTCGTGTACTTAAGGTATTATAGGAATTTTACACCATGTTCATCTTGTGTTTATACCGTGTTCACACTCTATTTTTACCATATGTATACTGGGTTACACCAGACTATACTCGTGTGTGCACTCGTTTATACAATTTCTAATCTGTTTATACCATGTTCATACTTTGTTTATACCACGTTCCTATCATGTGCGCACCATGTGTATACAGTTCATACAATTCGAAATCAGTTATACCCGTTCGCACTATTTTTATACCATGTCTGTATCGTTTTTATACCAAGTTGTTCTGTGGATAAACTATGTTCACACAAGTTATAGTGTGTTTACACAAGTTCACACTCTATTTATACCAGTTACCGCGCAAAATGATGAAACTACCCTCCTTGCTCTCTCACTTATGTGGAGACGCGTGCTAACGTGATGTGTCATGCAATGGTGTAATGAACATGTTTTATCGGTATGTTCAATCTAAAGAGACAACATCCCCATATAAACCATATGGTTCCTTATCGATCTTCCATCACACCAAAGCAACCTTAAGGCTGCCTTCATTATCGATTTTGTGATTGAAGTAAAATCAAGCACAAACTTCTAGTCTTTCAAAATATGGAACATGTGGTACATGATATATGAGGCAGACATTAGATTCTTGCTCACTATTTTTGTTGTACACTTTCGTTGGATTTTATGGTTTGCGCGTCTTTGTTGACTTTTATGGAATGCAAGCCTTTGTTGTTTTTTTTACGAATTATTGAAGTTTTTTACTTAATCATTTGCTGGCTTTTATATCTGGTGAAGCATATGGTTCAGTTTATCAATACAGAGAATTCATGCAAAAAAAAAAACAATTCAAGAATTTCCATCTCATATTTATTCAAGATGTATTCCTAAATGTATTAATCAAACAAAACTAAATGGCTTATGCCAAAACAAAAACACATCAAATGAACTGTTCTTATTATCACTCAATCCTACCAAAACAAATCCACAAAATAAACATTTTCCATAATCCCATTAATACTCAGACTGAGTATAATGCTTATACAAATTCGAGACCGATTAAAAATTTAAACCAAACACATTCCACACCATAATATAGTGTTTGTACCAAGATTCGAACTTGGAGCCTCACATATATTCGAGTGAGCTTCTTATTACTTAACCCGACTTGTGTTGGTACATCAGATGAATCTTCTACTAGGATTTTCGATTGTCCTTGACGTTGGCGCCAGATCATGCTCGCCCACTTCACTACAAATATGACGGCAATTCTAATACTTTTGGGAAATTCCTTGGCACGTGATCGCACGTGAACATTCTTAAGGTCTAAATTTTAATAGACTTCCCAATTGTAAGAAAAATAAAAGGTCGGGTGTACCTGTGAGAGACAAATTGTAGTTAAGTGTAGTTAAGTAAAAATAGGGTCAAGTTTAGTGTAATTATGCATCTTTCCCCGTATATTCTTTACACCTCAAACTTAACCGTGTGAAGTTACCTTCAGTAACAAAATAATTAGAAAGCCTTAAGTTATTTTTTGTTAAGGATATGCATGTGTAAACATTGTTTAGTTAACGTGGTGTATGTGTAATTTTCCCTACTCGGATACATTTATTCTCAATTCATGTGGGAAAAAGAATCACAAAAGTAAGATTCGATGAAGGCAGATATAGTTTTAGGTTAAACTGAGGGAGAGTGTGTGTGACATAGTTGAGATAGTGTAAGTCGGATCTGCTCTAACTTAACTATGGTACAAATGTGTGTGTGAGAAAGAGGAATAAGACTACGTACTCCTAACTTTTTAGCTATAGTAAAAATTCTTGTTACAAATGCTCTAATAGCTTGCAAGCATTCTAACAATTATGTCAAAACAACATAAATCAAACCATTATTGGATCTTCTGCTTAGGGAATAGAAATATAAAATGACTAACAGTAACACAATAGCCACATGTTCACATCCTTGACAAAAATTTTACATGTATATCAGCTGTTTTGTTCCAAAAAAATCAGTGACGATACAAAATGACAACATTGCACCCTTGAACAAGCACTCTGTCACAAGTCATACAGAGGAAGCAGACAGACATGCCTCATCCTTAGCTTTCAACATTTGACTGTAAGCTTCTAATTTTTCTCCTCAGCCAGAGTTAGCCACCTCCGCTTCTGAGAGTATTGCTCAACCTATATCAACAATCAAAGCTTCTATGAAGAATATCAAATAAGAAAAAGAAATTGCTTTTTAATTCTCTGTCAACTAAATTACAGCCTTTTTCCTTTCAGATTATGAACCGGATTAGTTCTTAACAAAGAATGTGGTGAAGGTGGAGCAGAAAACAAGTTTATAGTTACTGTCTAGCTCTCTGCATGCCGTTGTCATGAGGAGCCTTCGGTATTATCTTTCAAATAGATGATGATTTTTACATTTTACTTCAGCTAGGTATCACTTAGGTTAGGATCACCCTGAGCACAAACACATCCTAAACACTAAAAACTACTCGCATGTATAAAGTGCCATTAATCTAGAAATAATGATGTGAGTAACTTCTAAATTACTGTCAGAACTTGTATCTTAATCATTTTGTTAGCTTACCAGTCCATGCCCTCAAAGAGACCCTCTCCTTTTAGAGCAGAAGTTTTGAAGATAGACCATTGGCGATTCTTAATTTTGTGCAGTTCTAGAGACTCGGTCACTGCAGCAGCATCAAGAGCACCAGGAAGATCCTGTTCGTGCAGAAGATTATCATAACACATGAGTAAAGATATATGCAAATAAATGACATCAACTAGATATAAAAATGAACTTACAATCCTTAAAAATGGGACAAAAGAACTACATTTTCCCATGTTATAAAGCTTTACTTATCGCATGTCATAAGTAAACTTTTGAAATAAGATTTTCCCTGTTTAGAAACCTTTAAAATAAAATCATGGCAATAGCACTTAACCTGCTTGTTTGCAAAAATAAGAACAACTGCGCCTTTCAACTCTTCCTCCTGCCAAAAGGGTCAGTAAAGTATTAGAAGATGCCTAGTAGAATGAATGAAATATGCAATGGTATAGAAGAAAAGAAAGGGCATCATGGCACATGAACAGACAGCAAAGGCTCAGCCATTGATTTTCCTGTATAGTAAAAGAGGAAGGGATGGCGTTCTCAGATAGAAAATTATTTAGTGATCCACTTACACTTTATACTTGAAAGCATTATGTATCCACTATTTACTATGAATGAATAACAAGAGATAAGATATGTGTAATCAGTATAGTGACTTCTCAAATCCAGCGTATTAATAAAAACATCTAGAAAAAAAACTGTAATAAGCAAATCAAGTATAGAGTGAACTCATCTTTTGCTTTAACCAGTTCGTCATCATAGATCTCTTACCATAAAGTGATCAAACGTACAATTATTCAGCAAAAAGCATGGCAAATTTAGGAGATGCTCTGAGTAAGGCAGGTCTAAACAGCTTCATCACAAGATACATTTACAATATGTACTAAAATATGAGAGAAGCAAACCTCAAGGATAGCATGAAACTCATCTTTCGCTATCACTAGCCTTTCAGTGTCACTGGAATCAACAACGTAAATTATGGCCTGGGTGTTTGGAAAATAGCATCTCCAATATGGCCTGTGGTAACAAACAAAATAAACAAACCATATAGCATATGTAAAATTGATGAGATTTAGTTTATTCCATAACAAATAAAAAGTAAACATAAACCAATCAAATCATGCTTAATGAGGGAAAGAGCATCTTAGACTGATAAAGAAGATGACTTCCAACATGTTCACAAGAATAAACATACTTAGCGGATGACAAGTTATCCTCAAATTTACATGACTCTATAGTCTATACAAAATCATTGGAGCCAGAAGAGGAGTGAAATCTCCTTCAAAGAGAAGAACACAGGGGGCTCATTTATCAATACTACCTAGACCCCATAACAGCGGGAGCCTCGTGTATGGGTTGGGGTTGCACGTTGTTACGATAGAAACATTTTGTTTCTTTTCAGTACACTACCTCTTCTTAGAAGGTCTTTTGATAAGGACGGATCAAACAAGAAAAATGTGAAGACCAAATTTTTGAGATATCTAGTTTTCGTCAATCGAACTAAAACCCTCTTTGTATTACATCGAAAAAACTCCATTTCTGGCTTAGTTAGAGTTGGTTAAAACCTAATTTTCCAAACACAAATTTTTAAGGCCTAATGAGTAAAAAAAACATTTTTTGTGAAATCTATAAACTTTTTCTGTATTTTTTAATATTACTGATGGCTTAAAGAGAGAAAAATTAAACTAGAATTGTTTGTTCTTTACCTTCGTCCGAGTATATTATTAAATTAAAATATCCCTCCAAAGTTCCAATTCTTTAAATAACTTTATCTTATCAGCTTTGAATGTATCAAGGTTTGAGCTCAACACCTCCCTTATGGAGAAGGGAGTTCTATTTTATCAATTGACCCAACATAAGTTGGTAGACAGTTTACAGAAGAGAGAGATACTGCCACTGGGACTCGAACCCTGGCCCCCAACCATAAGATCAAGTGCTTGACCAATTAGGCAAGCAAGCTTTGGTAACTCCACAAATAAATGATTATGAAGTTTTTTCTTAGATTTAGCTTGATCTTTATGTAAACAACATTTTCATTGTTCTTCATTTATAATGTTCCCTTTACTGATTGGTATCTTAACTGATTGTTTCCTTTACAATGTTCATGCAAATTTATTATAGACTTTAAGTATTTCCTACAACAAGCTATCTCTAGAAATTGGCAGTTCGCATTACTTCAACCAGTACCTAAGATGATATTTAGGTGGGTGCTTGAGTGTGAATTTCACTTTTGGCTATATATTTTAGCTTAGAAAACATGCAGTGTAGTTAAAACAATTCCCATATGACAAGCTACATTAGAACTTTTGAGAAACTCCAGGGCTAAAATGAGCATTCCATCATGTTTATATCATGTAATACGTGATGGAACACATGAGAACTCCACTAAAAGGGAAAGGGAAAATCGAATTTCAATAGTGCAACAGAAAAATATAAAACAGTTACCTGATGCTTGTCTGCCCACCTGCATCAGTTGAAAAAATATAGTCAACATTAGAAACTGATATGATATATTTTTCATAGAGAAATGAGAAATGATGCAAAAAGTCATTTTGCATAAAATTTATCATTTTTATACATTCAAGTATTATTACTATACACAATAGAGAGAGAAACAAACAACTTCAAAAAATGAGTGACGGGAGATGGTGGCAGCAGCAAATCTCCTGACTATAGTTAGTTTTGAATATGCAGAAGAATAAAATGGTTCTTGATGTCTATGCACTTTATTCATAACTATATTTGCATCAGTAATAATAGTTATTTACTTTATAGAACTATGCCATGTAACGAACATACTTTCCCTCAAACATATACAGGAGACATTAACTTAGAACTGAACCTTGGAAAAATGCCACCAGCAAATTCTTATGATATATTTATGTAGATATTCAATACAAAAATTGTTCTAACATCCATACTACAACATTCAGCAAGCACTTAAGATAGATGAGCTAAACAATGCAAGAACATACAAATTTAGGTCCATATGCGAGTTCTAAGATCTACATTAGAAACAACCACAAATTTGGGACTTATCTGGAAAAAAAATTGCATACCTCTATCACGCAATTTCCTAAACATCATTTTCAATCGAATATTTGTACATGTGAACTACTTCAAAAGTATGCCAATTACAGACACAGAAACCAAAAACAAAAACAAAGATGCCAATTTGGAAATGACCCAACGACACTGTTAGATCCACCACCACAGATACACTAAAATTGAGTCACATACTAGTCCACAAAGTTCATGTCTAAACTAATCACTAGGTGATAATAGCCATACTTGTGAATCCTAGAAATAAAGGGTTGTTGCAGTATAATTATCTGGCAGTGCGCACAACAGTATAAGTGTATAACCATGATTACAAAATTTTGGAATGTAATAATATGCAAAAAGAGAGCAAATCAAAATACCTAAATCCCAGACTTGAAACTTGATATTGTTGTACTGCACTGTTTCAACATTAAACCCAATTGCTGCATAAAACCAAGACCGTGAGACATAAAATCATTTATTTCTCATATTTGAAGAAAAAAAGAGAAGCTTGAAAGCACATAGCAATAGCAAAGAACACCAACTTGGAATTGTGGAGACAACTTCACCCATCTGAAGCCGATCTGCAAAGCAAAACAAACCCAAACACATAATCAGAAAACTACCCGATTCCGATTAGCCAAAAGGTTAAAGTATAATTGGGCCGAGACGAGGGCGTACAAAGGATCGTTGTTTTTCCGGCATTGTCGAGCCCGAGAACGAGGATCCTGGCTTCCTTGTTCCCAAACAGGGACGAGAACATCCGAGTAAAAATCAAACCCATCTTCGCAATTCGGTCTGAGAAGAGAGGAAAATCAGATCATGAACGCAAAAAGGAACTGAATTCAGGCTTCGTGATCGATCCGAGACCAGATCTGCGAAGCACAAGCCGTTACTCGCAGCTAAAACAGCAGCAGAGGTGTGAATCCTCAGAAGGGAGAGAGATCGGATACAAGGTTGCAGGCACAGATAATGCTTGCGAGCCCGTGCGTAGCAGGAGAAGACACAATAGACGAATCTTCTACTGAGGTTCGTTGAGAATTAGGGGCGATTTTGAATATTTGAGAAATTTTGTGGACGATTCATAGAGAAACGCCTATATTTTTCTTCGCTGTCTACGAAACTTTCCCAGAAACAGAGAGAGAGAGAAGCAGCAATGGAACGCGAAGGAGAGGAATGGAAAAACGTTGGGTTGGGGGCTATGATTCTCTGCGATGGTTTTTACCACCAGATCTGTGTATCTTGACACGTAAATGGAACCACAATGCGGGTTGCATTCATGACCCGGTTTTTGGTTTTGGTTCGGTCTAGTTCTTGGTTCGGTGTCGGCTTGAAATGGACACCCCTACCCCTATCAGACACCATATGTTCAATCCCTGAATTTTGGGTTTAGTCTCGAATTTATTAGTGACAATTTGGAGAGCTTTAATTCGGGTATCATATTGTCCAAAAAAACCCGACGAATACCCGAATGACTTGAAACAAGTCAAATTCACTATTTGCTACATGTAGTGACATCTCCACCATCCATATCTCTCTAGTTTGATGTTCAACATTATTTACTAACATGTAATGTAATCTAGTACGTTTTGAATTGTAAAAATGTAATGTAATTTTATATTTATTTAGGCTAAATAAAGTCAAATATGTTGAGTTGTCTTCATCTAACATGTAAGAATATGGTCCAGTATGAGTCCAATTTTAAAAAAATCAATATCATTTAGCTCAATATAAAAACCAGTAGAAACAAACCGCAATCCAAGCGGGTTAGAACCGATGTTTTCATAGTCATAAACCTCAATCCTTGTATATTAAAAACCAGACACTCCAAATTGGTTCCGAATTAGCGATGAATTGAATTATATATTTATTTCACTGAATTTAATAGCATGGGTCCTAGGCTTGCATATGGTAGTTGTCTCAACGTTTTCCACGAGAAGTCGAGCACATTCTTGTCCAGCCGGGCACCCCGTACCTCGGCCACTTCACCTAGTCTTGTGGTGCAAGAGTCCTACGTGTTGGAGCCATACATGCAGGTGCTAGACGAGGCGGTGATACTGCCTAATCAGGGCCGGCTCTAGGGGGATGCAACTAAAGCAAACGCTTTAGGCCTACTAAAAATATGTCAAATTCTCTTCATAATTTAGGCTTATTTTTTTAAAAGAATGCCCTAAAATCAAAAGTTAGGTATAAAAATATTAGGTCATAATTTTTTGTTTATAAATTTTGCTTTAGACCTTAATAATGACTGAGTCGGGCCTGTGCCTAATTGCATGTGGATGTAAATTCTATTTCGCACTACGTATATGGATTTATTGATTGGACAGATGATCTGATGGTGGGAGTATTGATGTAGACTATGGATACCGTCCTAGATCACGGTACTGGACACTGAGCCTGTGAGGAGGAAAGGAAGAAGTGTTGGACCCTAAAATAGCTAGGGCATTGAATGAATGTTTCAATTTTCGGTACCAAGAGTTAGGGCCAGAAGATAGGTAGAAGTTAATTCCAACATTTACATTACTTTGTCTTTGTCGATTCGACATGGACTTAACCGAAATTTTTCTTGCAATGACAATGTGCACTTACGCGTAGTCAAACTCATAAGTACACTATCTGTATGTTAGAACAACAGAAATATCCTGACCACACAAAAGTGGGATGTTGGTAATTTTTTATTTGTTATATATTAGTTTCACAATGCATGTGTTTTACATATTTCGAATTGTTTTGTTGAAAATGATGCAGGATGCGCTTAACGCATATGTACCAAGTTCCCTTAGAGATGGAGGTCAAGATCTTCTGAACAATGCACAAGGAATTGGACCACCGGAAGATGAAGGACACTATCGAACGATTTTATGTATATTAAAATTATTTTATAATACTAATTCTAATATTCAGTTTTCCTAACTATATATTTTTTCTGATTATTAGTAGTAGACTTAATACGGTCCACGACTACTATAGCAGCAACAAATATGAGTTTAGTTCGTCTCTACTATTGTAATCACATACATGTTACGTTCAGTTGTTGTAATAGTAGCGGTGACCTATATCATGTCCGCTACTATTGTGTATTAATACTAATTTTAATATTTATTTTTCCTATTATCAAAAAAAATTATATATTTTCCTGATTATTATCACAAAAATTATTCTTTTTAAATCTACGATAGTGTAGCGGTGGACTTAATACGGTCCACGACTACTATAACAACAACAAATATGAGTTTAGTTCATCTCTACTATTGTAACCACAGACATGTTACGTTCAGTTGTTGTAATAGTAGCGTGCGGTGACCTATATCATGTCCGCCACTACTAGTGTATCAACCAACTTGGGAAGGTCTGCCCCTACCAGCTCTATAGCGCCAAAGTCTATTTGGTCCGCCACTACTATTTGTAGCGGTCAACCAGGTTGAAGTTGGTCCGCCACTACTACCTTATAGCCGTGAGTTATAAGTGGCATATTAGTAGTGGTGAAAGCCCGGCCGCTACTGTGAGATTGACTTTATAGTTGTGGAATTCCGGTCGCTACTACTAATTATGGCCAACTTTTTACCCTGTAGTGGTGGATCAGATCCGACAATACCATGCCAATCTGCAGTAGCGCAAGATGCACTCCACATCCGAACTTGGGTTAGAAATTCTAATTAGATATGGTAAAAGGACATGAACTGAATCTCAAGTACACTAGTGACGAGAATATCGACACAAAACATAAGAGGTTTGTAATTGTAAAAGAAAACGTTTTGTGCTACACTACACCACACCGGTACTATCCTCAGGCTGGTTGAAACAAAATGCCGGCGCTTGTATGAGCGAATCCTCCAGAACCGCATCCGCCTCGAACGTAATCACATGCGTTATAATTCCTAATTAAAACAAGAACCTCGAATGAATTTAACCCTCTAGATCAACCAAAAAATCAAATTTGAGCATGACTAATACAAGGAATGTAGCATACCGTCAGCAAAAAAATCCCATTTGACAGGGAGTTTAGTAGAGGCGTCCTCGAAGTAGCGAATGAAGTCACCCTTCTCCCATACATTGCATAGGAAGCCGCCGTCGGCGAGGTGAGTCCCGACGTAACGCGCGTCCTGGAGAAAGTCGGGCCTGGTGATGCCGACACCGAAGTCAATGAGGTTGCAGGTCGGGGAGTGGCCGAGGGTGAAGAAGAAGGAAGTGCCGTTGCTCCACTCGACCTCGTGGAGGAGAGGGAGGAGCTGCCTCTGCATCATGTACGCGTTCCTGCCTTTGGGCCAGTCGTACCACATGTCCGTCACCTGCTGGTACCCTTGCCTGCTCAGGTTCGTGTACAGCTTCGCGTGGAACTGTTCCGGCCACCGCACCGGCTTCGGATCACCGGTCACCGGTGATTGTCTTTCGTGTGTTACTCTGATTTCGAGTGAAATGATCATTAGTGCGGTGGTGATGCATATTATTTGGCGGAGTTTCATTTTTTTTCTCTGTATCTCAACTCAAGTTCGGATTGTGAGAGTGTAGCTAGGTAGATATGTGTGATTGTGGGAATGGATAAGTGGTGGTTGGATATGGTATGCTTTAAAATTTTGGGGCCTAAGTAAGATTTTAAAATGAGATTTTTTTTATAAAGAGTAAATAATACTCTTGTAATTTTATTATTTAAATAAAAATACACTTAAATTGAGAAAGAGATTAATAATACAAATATTTATACAACACCAATGACTTCTGTTTACATTGATGCTGTCCTCATTGGTCATGTCCCAATCCATCTCCATTTCTTTAAGTTTCTTTGATTCCATATTTTTCATTTGGCCTTCTTTCCTCCTTCGCTTCTTGTGTGATCAAGTATACTTGCTTTTGGTTTGGGAAAACCTGACCCTGCTCGTACCTGGCTAGAAAATTGTAATACAAATCCAACCTACGACGTTTTCCAAAGTAAGTCGGGTTGGTCCGATGTGCTTGCATCGACACTCTCGGCCCTTACATATTTTTGTTGGGAGAAAAACGAATCTAATAAAATAATTAGATGCAGCGGAATTAAATAATTCTCCACACCTGTGCAAATGTCGTAGGAATCTATCAAACAAGCTAATAAAATATAGCGAACAAGAACACACAATAGGCATGCACAATTTTAGCGTGGAAAACATCCTCAAGGCAAGAGGGGAAAAACCACAGGACCCTCGAGACCGCTTAATCTCCACTATCAATATAATGAATATAATGAGTTCTCTCTAAATACAATTAGAGGATCACAATATCTCAAGATTAAACAATTTTGGCTCAAGCCACAATTACAGGAAAGAGTAG
>JAYMTP010006062.1:0-12533 GCA_036897365.1 Geranium brycei | reverse complement strand
GTACCAAGATTCGAACTCAGGACCTCACATGTGTTAAGTGAGCTCCTTACCACTTGGCCCAACTTGTGTTGGTCATTACCACCTTGGTAATTTGAGAATGAAGAAGCTAATTTATTACAATGAAACCTAAAGGAAAAATCAATTTGGGAAGAGGGAAGAATATAGCAGATACTCAATTTAATTTTTATTTTGCTTGATGTTCACGTTTTAACTTTGCTCACAGTTTCCTAATCTGCAGGGGTATAGGTGGTAACTATCAAGAGGTTGCCATGATAATTTGGACCAAGCCATTTTCTTCTGATAGTGGTACGATACATCACTTACTGATGCCCAGTACACAAGCATCCATAATTTCATGTTTTTGTTCTGATTGGTAAAAGATATATTTGCCCCCACAATGAAATGATCTTTAAGCTCTTAACCTGATCATCTAGTCATTAATTTCATTCATAACTCTCCCAAAATTGTAGCTTTTCGAAACATGTTGTCTTTAAGGTTATTTCTGAATGATCAATTGGTACTTGAAAGTATTGTTCTTGGTGGATTCTCAGCAGGCCCCTAGATTTAGGAAATGGTAGTAGCACAATTTTGATTAGTTGTTTTTGGTGACGAAGGTACCGAATGTTACTTGGTGAAAGTACCGTAATTTTAAGTTTAGGAACTGGGGGACCAAACTTATCCTTTTGTTGTTTTCCCCCATACCAAGGCACTAAAAGTATTGCGCTGCCTGCTAGATTTTTCGGTGGCGATTCATAATAGGCCTATTTAGTTGAAGAGATAATGTTTATAAACAATACGGTTAATACACAATGTGTTAGTCAGCTACCCTTTCTGTATATCGTCTTTTATTGTTATTATATTAGTCTAACTTCTTAGTTCTTACTGATGCAGGGGACTCGGTTGATGCTGTTGTTCCATTTATGGGTGAATCTATTACTGATGGCACTTTGGCTAAGTTCTTGAAGAGTATGTTTTCATAGTTTTGTTTGAAAGTTCTGTTATCATGTATTCTCTTATGATACTCAGAGCTTAATTGTTGTGCATCTTATTTTGTGAGTGCAGATCCTGGTGATAGGGTAGAAGCTGATGAAGCAATTGCTCAGATTGAAACAGATAAGGTGCTATTCAGATGCACTATGCCACTATCTAAATGTCTAGTTGAAAATTTCACCTACCTAGTATCATGCTTACCTCACACAAAGAAAATAAAGAACAAAAGCCATTTACAGTATCATCATCATCATCATCATCATCAATTCATGTCCAACACTTTGTTTTGTTTTTCATCAGGTGACAATTGACGTTCCAAGTCCTGAATCAGGTGTTATTGAGAAGGTGATACACTATGTGGTTTTGATGTTTCTTTTTAATTTTATTATTTATCGGGCTTCTCCTGTTTTCTGCAAAATTTTAGCATTCTGATTGTCGTTTCTATTTGTTGGTAGTTTACTGCCAAAGAAGGAGATACTGTTGAACCAGGTTTTAAGATTGCTGTCATTTCAAAGTCTGGTCAAGGTGTCACTCATGTTGCTCCGTCTGATGAGACACCATCAGAGAAAGCCGCCACTCAGCTCCCTCCTGAAGAGAAACCAAAGCCTAAAGTTGAATCTGCTCCAGTTGTGGAGAAGCCTAAACCTAAAGCACCATCTCAACCACCCCCTAGGCACACTGCTTCAGAACCCCAGCTTCCTCCCAAGGAAAGGGAGAGACGCGTAAGTCTTGTGTTTGTTTTTATCGATGGTAAACATATATGGTCCATAGACTTTCTTTAGTTACAGTTGATGGATAAGTTAGTCAATATATAATAGTTGGTGCTCACGTTAAATTGTTTTGAACGTTTATTGTTCAGGTTCCTATGACAAGGCTACGCAAACGGGTTGCCACACGTTTGAAAGATTCTCAAAACACATTTGCGCTGTTGTCAACGTTCAATGAAGTTGATATGTAAGTTCAACGCTCTATGGTTTGGTCTTTTTGCTAAGAGAGCCAATGCTACTGATCTTTCTGTTTTATGGAGCAATATGGTCTTCAAGTCAATGTCCGATTTCCTTGAATTCACTTTCTTCACATTGTGTTTACTAGCATTATATTTGTACTCTTGAAATACCTTTTCAGATTAAATATTTTTCTTGACTAATTTGCTGCCTGTTGTAGGACCAACTTGATGAAACTCCGTACTGAATACAAGGATGCTTTTGTTGAAAAGCATGGAGTCAAGTTGGGATTCATGTCTGGATTTGTGAAAGTACGCAATTATTTCTTGTTGATTTGCTTACCTTAAATGCAAGTAAATGTGTATACGATGGCACTAGTGTGCCCATGAATGCCATACGTGTGATTTACTCTATTTTGTTATATTTCAGGCTACTGTCAGTGCACTCCAGCACCAACCAATCGTTAATGCAGTTATTGATGGAGATGACATCATATACAGAGATTATATAGATATCAGCATTGCAGTTGGTACACCAAAGGTTAGCTATTATTCCGCCAATATAGATAGATACTTACAGCAATATCACTGAGATGAATTGCATACTTAAAAAAAATATGGCATTAACTCTTATCTTACTTTGTAGGGTCTTGTTGTTCCAGTTCTCCGAAATGCTGAGAAGATGAACTTTGCTGAAATAGAGAAAGAGATCAATAACCTCGCAAAGAAGGCAACTGCTGGATCCATATCCATCGATGAGATGGCTGGAGGCTCATTCACCATATCAAATGGTGGTGTCTACGGAAGCCTTTTGAGCACTCCCATCATCAACCCTCCTCAGGTTAGTCATGAAATCAATGCAAGAATTCATCAAAATAACAAATTTTGTCATTTGCTTTTAGTAATCGGTTTTATATACCGAATCCCAGTGTTCTAAAAATCCCGCCTTGTCCGATTAATCCTCTATAATTCTTTATTAGTCCTTCAATCCGATTTATTTTGATTAGTCTCCATAACCTCTTTGCCCGATTAGCGCCTAGCGTTTTTTATAACACCGCTGAATCCTAAACGGAACTGTTTTATGCAGTCTGCAATATTGGGTATGCACTCGATAGTGAATCGTCCGATGGTTGTGGGAGGGGATATTGTGGCGAGGCCGATGATGTACATTGCCCTAACGTACGACCACAGGCTGATTGACGGAAGAGAGGCGGTTTACTTCCTGCGTCGTATCAAGGATGTGGTAGAGGACCCTCGCCGGCTTCTCCTCGATATATGAAGACACTGCAAACGGCTAACGTCAAGATTTCCTGGTATATCTGGAACGGGATATACTTGACAGACACAATAAGCAAACATCTTGGTTGACAGTTGAAATTTTTTGTAGGGTTTTCATTTGCTGTCTTGAACGCTTGATCAATCCATAATGTATATGGTATGGCAATACTGTTTCTTTGTTGTTTATGATATACAAAGAACACCAATTTGGTTATTCCGCAAGTTTCTTTCGCGGTTGATGTGTAAATAAGAGCACAAGGTGACATTTATGCTGCTTTACTAAAAAGTTGGTTAAGAAATCGAAGTAGAAATTCATTGACACCAGTAACTACGTAGGCCCTTAGAGAGAGGTGCAGAGTAATACCAACTCTCATTTCGTTAGAGTAGCATAAAATAACAATTTACCTCCATATTTTCATTAAACTTTTACCAGGACAATTGGGTTGTTTTTGGTGATGCATTTCAGCGAGAATTCTTACCTCGGTTTATACTCTTTCCGATTGTTGTTGGTCTGAGATTGTGATTTGTTTTTTGGTTGATTTTTTTTTTTGATTTTGCTATTTTGATTTTTCTTATTTTGAGAAACATAACAACAACAATCGTAGAAGAGAAGTATTGTTGAAGAGATAGAGTACAGTTGGAGAAAGAAAGTACGGCCAGAGTGCCATGCCAACTATTGAGAGATTCAACGATATTAACGGAATGAAAAAAAAACAGGCAGGACACATTGAAAATTCTCTAATCCACAATAAGTATACTTAATTCTTTTACATAATATTAAAAAAATCAAAATCAAAATAATGTATTTAACTCAAATGCATAGAACATCACTGGAACAATTCTTTTAAAAATACCTCCATGTACTAACATTCAAGCAAATCACTCCCAACACATCATCTCAAGTGTTGGCATACAAGCAATTTCTCATCCAAAACTTTTAAAGCAACTCTTACCACATTCATATATAAATAAAGCTGTGTTTTAGAAAGCTTTAGCCAAGTGAAACAAACGATACAATCTATGCACTTTCAAGCGTGGTTTAAACTTAAAACAAATATTATCTCCAATGCTACAACCTTCTTAACAATCAAGTGCATTGCAAAAACTAGTTCAAATAGAAGCCAAACATTTATATCTATACATGTCGAAACCATTTAAGCCAAATTCCAAAGCTCTGAGAAAATTGATTGAGATCTATACAGCTTCTGCAAACCCGACTCTTAATTTCCCATAGTCAAATACTGTATGGTGCTGTCCCATGAAAACGTCGCCCAATATCCTGTAAACAATGCCGTGTTAATATTATGGTCATTCCAATGTAATTTTCCATATAATGAACTTATTATTGGAGCTCATTAAATAAAAATACCAGAGAGGCCCGCGAGGAGGCGGCACATCCAGGGCCATGAATCCGCTGATGCATTGTGCTGCATCGCCCTCTCCTATCTTGAGGATATACTGTTACCATCATCCCAAAGAAATGAGTCATTGAGAATTTTGCACTTCTCGTGCCACAATCTAATTAGATTAGTGATGTCATAATGTATTTAGAAATAAAATAGTACAGCCCACCAATGTAAACACTTGTCACATAATATCATTTATTTACCAGATGTTATTTGTCAAAAAAATTAATAAGACTCAATTGCCAATTTTAGAGCAACCTAACTGCTATGACCACGGATAATGTAATGTTAAATTTGAATCCTGGGTCTGAAATCTCAAAAACACGCACAATCCTTGTTCTCTGCTGCATAAGAAGTTTTGAAGTATGTGTTATCAAAGATAAATACCAAACTTAAAATATTTGTTTTATCAACCGAACATTATCCACATATGTATTAACTCATGCAGCATATGGAGTCACCAATGATCTTCAAAAATCAGTGACTATTTAAGATGCATTCAGAATTAAACATAGAGGAACAAAGAGCCAGTCAACTTGAAAACGCTCGTACCTGCTCGGGGGAGAGGTCGAATACTTTTCCACCAATCGTGAAAGAAACATCAGGCATGGAAGACATACTACCACAATCAACTGATGACTCTCCCATTGGGCTTGGAAGCCGATCACAGAGCTAGAGTAGCAAGTGAAAGTATGAGATAGCAGAAAAAAAACAAGTTAAAAGGAACAAACTTCTGATACAAATGAGGTTATGTCACCTCATTGACATAGTCGATTATGCGATCCTGAGTTTGGTTCTGCCTAATTTGGTTTTGAATCCATACAACTGCCATTTCACAAGAAGAGCACATTGCATCACGGAGATCACCAGATGCCTTCATGTTGTTCCTATCCACTACACTCTCTATGCCCATACTGGCGATACATGAACAGAACCACATGAAGTATATAAGAGAACATGAAGAAATTTTGACATCACTTGGTTGGGTACGAGTAGAAAATCTGGAAACATGAGCAGTAACAGGAAACAGGTTGGGGCTAACCTTATATCCCGAGTCCCATCAAAGGTACACAAGCCTATCTGTGAACATATTTTCTTTGGTTCTTCCTGGCAAAAAATAGAGGAACAGTAATATAAGGATATGGGAATATTCCTATGTGGCCGTCACTGCCAAAAATAGCAACAGTATTACCACATACCTTATCTAACAGCATCTTAATTATGGTTTCCCCGTATTGTGAAACTACAGTTTTACATTCTTGACTAACAATTCCAGTGGCACCAATAGCATGATTAACTTCTGTAATAATAGTCTGCACAAAAATATAGAAGAACTCCATTTAGACGCAGGGGACACAGGTTAGCTCTTCAGGCATAATTTAAGACCAAAGACAATGAATTTTACATCAATCACAACTACACCGAGAGAAGCTAGGACAATGACCCAAGTAGCAGAGAAAAACATCAAAACAGTAAGATTTGATAATAGTATAACCTACAAAATAACGTGCTTGTATAAAATATAACTACACTCCTTCAAACACAAAAGTATCCATGCTGCTGTGAAGAAAAGTAAACTAAATCGGCAGAATGGGAAAATGTCCTCTCACTAACTATGCAAACAAGACGGGAAATGGAAATCTACATCATAAAGAAAAAAAAAGAAGAAAACATGTGTCCTTGTTTATCCTGTTTTAAAATGTGAATGATGGACACAGATATATTTGTGATATGACCAAGAGTTTTCTAACTTTTTTTTTCTTTTTTGGAGCACAACAGTTTTAAGATAAATATGATAGCATTAAAATTGAAGAAGTATACTGTAGATAACACAGTATGATTTAGATTAAGCTATGTTGGACAACCAGTGACCCAAGCCAAATTGTACACAAGAGTTTATTTCTTCTCGTATGCATGTTTACTGCACCAATTATCCTCCAATGTAACCTTAATACCTCACAGGTAAGAGTAAAAGGTAATGGAATTTTACATAAGAAAAACATTTATGCATACCGTTGGACCGGCCAACAAAGATGTACCAGAATCAGCAATAACTGAGCAGCCATCAGCACAAAACCCTGAAATAAGTATGCTCAAGTCAAAATGGAATCTAACCAAAGTGTACAATAATATCACTCCATGCCTTCAAAAACTAAAAGAATCAATAACTCACTTACCAGTTGTTTTACCGTCGATCAATACATCTCCCATATCGAACTGCCAATAGCCCTTCTCTGTCACAGGGACATATGTATGCTCACCCTTAAAATGCTCAGGATTCATTCCACCAAAAACAATCTCACCTCCTTCTTCTTCATCAGCATTTCGGTTGAACCAAAATGAGAACATTGGTTCTTTAAGAAGTCCTTGATCGATCATGTTATACCTGGGAAATTTAGAAGTTAAGAACTCTCGCAATAACATGTCCAGCATGTATATGACACTAATTTCTATTTAAGATATTAATAATCATAGCAACAAGTAATAGCAGTAAAGAATAGTAATATACCAAACAGGCACAGCATTTCCTACTGAAATTTCTTGAAAACCAAGTCCAAGTATGCCATCAAACTTCGCTGCCACAAACGTGATGCCGGGTTCACTTGTCGCTTCAATAAATTCCTGAAACACAAGATATGAGAAAACAAATTGTAACAAGCATTCTACAGTGTATGTGGCCAACGAGACCTTGAAGCTACCTGATCCTTGACCACAAGCTCACCAACTTCTACATGGTCTTCACTAAAGAATCCAGAAATGGATCCAGTTCCATAATGGATGTCTGCTGGCTTCCCTGTAATAAATATAACCAGGTAATCTTATAAACTAGTTGTTACTGACAGGAAAATATTCTCTTAAAATACGCGTTAACATGCTAAGAAATCCTTGAGAAGAAACAAATGTTCCTAATAACCTCGTCTCTTTTGCTTTTTTCTAATCATCTACTTAAACATATGAATATAAACACATCAGGCAATGTCCACAGTGGGTACTAAATATACAACTAAAAAATTGTTTTTTTAAATGAACTAGCAAGGTAAGGGGTCATCAATTGCCAAGATTGACATGAAAGTAACTACAAACCATTCTTTTTGTATGAACTTGAGCGGCTTGACTTGTACTTGGAATGGAAATAGCAAGCTATCTGCAACCAGATGCAACATCGTTACATTTTTTCCTACCGATAATACAACATATGATGTATTTTGTGCAAGTCTTTTTTGAAGATCCAATAATGATCTAAAGCAAAGACATTTACCGAGAAATAACACTTTGACGAGGGCACCCACAGATTAGAACTCCCAGTGTCAAAAATGACGGTGAAGTTCTGAGGGGGAGTACCAATTCCAATCTCGCCAAAATACTGAGCATCCATGTAGTTCTTCAGTTCTATAATATCAGTATCTCCCGAATCTCCTAATCTCCCCCCTAGATAGTATTTCCGGGTAGAAACACTCAAGGACTCCCCTCTCAACTCAAGACGAGAAGCAATTCGATTCTTGAGATCAAACTTCCTCTTCTTCAATCCAATCCTAAGCAAACCATCATTGGATGCGGACAAGACTGAGGGAAGCAAAATAAAGCAGAGGAACAGTAAAAACGTAACACATTTGAGTTTGGTTCCCATGTTGTTCCCTGCACATTGACATCAAACAATTATCATACAAGGAAAAACCACAATCAATCCCAAAAAAGAAAATAACATCAGAACACCAAAATCAATAATTATCTCCAAGTAAATGTGAAATCTAGAATCACAGCCAGCTCAATTCTTCTAGTGTACTAAAATCTGAATCACAGAAGGCAAAATTCAAAAGAAAATACTTTCGCCTCTATTTTTCCATCTACAAATGGATCATCTGCATCAATTACAAGTGTGTTTCTATACATAAGACGTACATGCAACAAAAACAATTCATCCTAATCAAAATTTCAATTCACCTCTAAACAACCTAAGGTCAGATCATCGCCATAAAACACTCAACTCAGTGGAAAGCTCACATCTACATAGTATCAAACAGTGAAACACACTCACAATAGTCAACAATTTCGCAATCCAAAATTTTCTAAACAACCAAACAGAAACTGACAGAAAAGTAACAAATCTGTTCATAACATCGAAGCTCAACCAGATGAAGATCATCATCCGAAAATCATACTGAGAATCAAAGTACAGTCACGGAGACTTACAGAGACAACACGAAATTACAAGCGCGTTTCTATACATAACGCGTGGATTCAACAAAAACAAAACATCCAGATCAAAATTTCAATTCACCTCCAAACTAACAACCTAAGGTCAGATCATCTCCATAAAACACTGAGCTCAGTGGAAAGCTCAAACAGTGAAACACACTCACGATAGTCAACGATTTTGCAATCCTAAATTTTCTCAACAGCCAAACAGAAACTGACAGAAAAGTAACGAATCTGTTCAAAGCTCAACCAGATGGAGATCATCATCCGTAAATCAAAGTGAGAATGAAGGTACAGTGAAGGAGATTTACAGAGAGAAAAGACGAACCTGACGGAGAATCGAGATCGGAGAGGTCACAGTATCAGGTAATTGAGTCTGAGAGAATGCGAAGCACAGAGCAGAGATATAGGCGAAGTACTGTATGCTTCCTCACCGGACACAGCGGATCTTTCCACTACAAGTGAAACGGATGTGGCGTTATACCGGGCCCATTGTCCAATGAGAATTTGACGCGTGTCCGTTACGGAGACTTTTAGGCTATATTATTCTTTTCTTAATAGGGAAGGAAAAAAGGATTAGGAGGAAATTAGAATGCGTGTCAGTTTGGAACTTGTTTGTTATTGCTATTTAATATATATGTATTTTATTTTAATAAGAAGGCAAATACCGTTGACAGATATATTTAAGCGAGAACTTAAACAAACTTGAGAATTATAAAAATCAATATGGTGATGTTAGGGATACAAGCCCGTACAAATCACTCCAAACGTTTAAGCTGTCAAAACTTGTTAACAACCACTCATTTAACGAGATTAAAACACATGCGACATATGACAGAGTGTGCACTCTACTTAAGTGAGGAGCAATCCTGTATTTTTGCACACGCACACAGTACCAGTGTGTAGAACTTTTGCAACAGCAGTGAAACTTTTGTATTGCAGTGATATTTATGCGTTTCTAATTGAATAATTTTGTTCTTTTCGTTTTTGCGATAGCGTTTAATGATTTTGAAATCATTTTTTTATTATAATTTCAGTTTTTGAGGATTCATATTAAAGATTTGTAGTGGAACTTTTGTGTTTTTAATAAAATAAAAAAAATTATTTTCGTTTCGTGATAGTGTTTAATGATTTTGAAATCAATTTTTTTATTATAATTCCAATTTTTTAAGATTCGTATTTAAGATCTATCATATGTTAGTAGTGTAAGAAATTGTTTTTCGTTTTGATTATTTATGTTTTGATTCGTCTTGTGTATGTTTGGACATGTGTTTTGGTTTCACGGTGTACTCAATTTCTCGTTAAATTACGCCTCTACCATGAACTCTTAACTTCTGATTGAAATTAATATTCTAATTCTAACCTTGATAATTTTATTTTATTTTCTTAATAGTTAGTTCTCGTCGTCGTGAAGAGCAGTGCATGGTCAGAAACCTTTGTTGACATGCCATAAACAAGCCCGTCTAGCTCAGTTGGTAGAGCGCAAGGCTTTTAACCTTGTGGTCGTGGGTTCAAGTCCCACGGTGGGTGATTTGTTTTTCCATAATTTTCTACCAAATCATAGAGTATTATCATATGAAATGACTTCTATACTCTTATATAATTTACATTTTTTTCGGATCCAACTACACAATTTGCTATTGTCATAACAAGAGGCTCAAAGATGGGACGATTATACATGAATGAAGAACTATAATTAATTTTGATGATGTTTGCAACAAATTAATAAATAAAACAATACTAAATAAATGGCTTTTCAAAAAATCGTTGGCATCACTATAATGCTATGCGTAATTGCAGAGGCCAAGAACACAAAACGCGCCGTTTTGACACCCACTGTTGCATCCACCACAATGGTTCCTGTTGAAAGACGGATTTACACATTTGCCACTGCAGCAAATTTGACTGTACTTGCACTTGCGACCACATTTGCCACAATTCATTCGATCCCTCAACATGTTCACACACTTGTTCTTGCAACAACTCGGACCGGGACTCCCCTTCGCAAGGCACATCCTAGGTTGTCTCCTACACGTCGATCTCCGGCCTCGTTTTCTCTGTAAAAGCGCCCGCCCTACCCCGAAAGGCTCCTCCTCGCCCGTTTCATAATCTTCCTCGATATCATAATCATCAGTGTGCATTGCCACGTTTTCTTGCAATAGAGCTAGAAGGACGAGCATCGTGGCCAATAATACTATTGTGGGCTTCATGAACAGGGAGAAAACAGAAATAATCGAATTTTTATGTCTGATTAATGACTATTTCGTAATCTAAAAACTTTGTAGTTGAGAGGGAAGAAGATTTAGATGGTGTGGAATAGATTTCAATGAAATGAGTATTTATAGGAGAAATGGAGAGAGTTAGGCATGAAGAGTGAAATTGAGTGTACTTTGGTTGCTAGCTATGGTTAATTAGTGGAGAGGTCAACGCACGGATATGATATTAGGCAGAATTAGAACCAATAAAAAGATGTTCAAATCCAACAATTCAAACCTTAAACAAAGGATGGGACGCGGGAATTAAATTAATTAATTGGGTTTGGAGCATTCATGTTACAATTTTGGGTTAAAAAAATTGTAATTAACAATGAATGATATAGTAGTATATAAATTTGAGAATATTTCAGGTTATAGTGCACGTGGAGTTGAATATTTAATTAATTAACACACTGTTTCTTTTTTCCCAATATTTGACTTATTTGTTTGGTGCATTGACATTTCGGTTTCTTGTATTCGGACAACGCTTTGTTTGGTTTATAGAAAATCAAACATTTGACTGAATGAAACTAACGAATGGGAAAGCAATCCAAGAAAGAATAAGAATATTGGTCGCCGCCAACTTAATTATTTGGCGGTTAAATTAGCGAACTTGAGATTGTGCTTAGTGCATGATAAACCGAATGATCACCTACTCTTGTTTGGTGAAATTCTATTATTATTTTGTTTGTAATTTGTTTTAATCTGTCACTCACTGAATATATTGGATATTCACTTGTTATTTTGAACTTTTGGATGAATCAAGTTTTATTATCATATCAAAAGGTGGGCTGATTTAGAACCGGAATGGACCGGACATAATTGGATTAGAACTGACCCTCCATTTTCTTAATTATTAGAATCATATTTAGAACTGCTATATATGAAAGGAAATGATCTTATTCTGGCCGTGATTTTTTGATTCACTTCCTGATTTTCCATCAGGTTAGAATCGGTTGGTTTTCAATTTTCAACAAGTGTAATGAGGGTGTAGTGTAATTAGGAATTAGTATCACGACAATCTTAATATAAAAATCAACAGTTTACAAATAATGAAAACATATTTAAATTTTGATGAATGTACCAATATAACGGTAACACAATGTACAAATGGTGAAAACATCGTTTGCCAGTACGTAATGGACACAACGACCGCCTAACCTACATTTCCCCAGTACATGAACACATACCGCTTAATCTAGCGTGGATTTTACCATAGTTCTTAAAACGATAAGAACAACGTAAATATACCTCCAATAATCAAGAATAAATTGCATAAATAAAAGGAAAAATACGAAGCAATAAAACGAGAATTATGATAAATAAATTTTATATGACGACTCACAAATGATAAACTAAATTAAAGCACTTATTGAGTTGATAAAATAAAATAACTAAATAAAAGACAACTCGTTAATAATTACATGTGGGCGTCATTGATGAATCAGCCTAAATCTGATTCAT
>JAYMTP010006061.1:0-12533 GCA_036897365.1 Geranium brycei | reverse complement strand
AACATAAATTCATATTTCAATCCATTATCAAACATGATCAAGCAAAGAGGAATAACAATTACAAAGACAAATCTAAATAACAAACACAATCGTCTAATAAGCCTCGACTTAATAATTGAGGAAATTTATTCATTGCTTTTATGGCTTCAAACCTCGACTCAACATCCATAACATACCCAATGGGCCTGAAACCCCAGATAAATGGGCCTTATAAGCTTAACTGGAATTTGAGAGGTGCGCCAGGCCCATGCAGTAGTGAAGGCAAGGACGACGCTCGAGAGCCCCAGCAGCAAAAGGCCGAGAAAGGTATGCTTCAATCAACGCACAGCCTCCGTTTTTATACACGCTCAAGCGCTTTTTGTCTCTTCGCCTGAACGATGTGGGACCATAATCGACCTCAAACCAAACAAAGAAGCAACATGATTTAGAATCTGGCAGTTTTGGGCTCATAGAGGCCCATTTAGCAAATAGACAAGTTGGGCCAGCATACATTTTATTCATAGCAACTTTGTATTACTTATGTTTCAAATCCATCACGTTGCTTTAATTTTTTGTATTTTTCTTTCTTCAAAAATATCATTCTAGAGTTTGACAACAAGCTTAGATTCCAAATCTTAAATAATTAATGACAAATCTCAATCTTTTAAATCTTGATAAAAAATTACCCGCTAATCAGATATTAAACTGATTAGAACAGATACTACACTTAATTTTAGCCTTGAGGCCGAGAAAGGTATGAGTTGCATAAGAGCCGGGGCTCGTTTTTATTGTGGAGATAAGATAGTTCCGTTTCTCACTTCGCCGACGTGGGACTCAAGTTTTTACCTGTAATCCTCAACCTGGAATAAAGAAGCTGTTAACGGCGGAGTCAAATACTATTTCTTTGTACTCGGAACTGTTTCTGTTTAATATGATCTTCACAACCCAAAATGGCTATTTAATGTCATCCAATGATTTGAGTACATATCAAATCGCAAATACAAAGCCTGTGATCAAATGATCAACTATCCCTGTCTCAGATGGCACTTGAAAATTACCACAATGTTGTTAAATAATTTAGAAAGTACATAACACAACTTCTCCACTTGCTCCAGTCCTTCAATGGTAACAGCACATCAGGGTCATTTCCAGCAATATCTTGTTCCTCATTCAAGGGATTTCAGGATGGAGTTCATGGTTCTTCCCCAGTTTCGCACGCGGACCCTGCTGGACCCTGCGGATAGACACAAATTCGTGAATGCCCCAACAAATTAATCAGTAATGTTATGTGCGTTCTTCGGAGGCTTTGAGTAGATCTTCTCCCTTCTGGGTTCTCACCGTATGAGTGGAAGACGAGGTGCTTGCATCATTAGCCTCCGGCGGGTTGCTGCTGGGTGTTTGCAATGGTGAACGGCTGGAGGTCCCGAATCCAAGTCCAGGAGAGACACCGCTGGTCCTTTGCTGGAATCCTGATGGAATGGGCCGACGAGTATCGGTCTCGTGAAGTGACAGCTCTTCCAACGGAATTTCAGCAAGTCTGCTGCTATTTGCACGCTCACCTGTCTCCGCGTAAGGACCCACACGGTCATAACTAATTCGAGGTGGGGCAGGAAACTGTTGGGTTCTGAATTCACGGTTCCTGAACCTGAACCGCGGGGGCACACCTCCTAGACCTCCTCTATGTGAAGAACCGGAGCGATACAGGAAAGAATCTTCATTCTGAGAATGAGATAACAAGTAAAGTCATATAATAGAGTTTGTGTTGAATAAACAAACAAGAAGAATCAAAAAGTTTGTACCATGCGAGGGATGTATGTACCGGTTCCCCTTGACCTCCTAACATCTGCTAGATTAACATTTGCCGGCTGCAGTGCATTTTGATGGTAAACTTGTGGTATGCGGACAAAAGAATCGACATTCCACTGAGGGGGGGAATTCCACCTGTACGAGGAGGCCATCCATTCCATAAAATTCAACTCATTCCAAGTCTGGACTTGCCAAAGCGATGGAGTGATTACTTGCATAGGAACCTCCGAAGCAGAATTGCGGTACCACTGGCCAAATAGCATGATACTACAGTAACTATCATAGTCACCGGTGAGGTCTGATGAATATGTTCTCCCGATGCCAAACGCTGGAACGGGAAGCATTACGTCTGGCCTTTGGCCCCTCCCGTTCCTGTCCAGAGTGTTTGCAAAATGCTTCTCCAGCCTATCACCTAAGCTTTCACCAGGTAGTGAGACGATCTGATTCAGCTGCGCTGCCCCGTAGGTAAGGGCACATCTTATCCTATGGAAATTGCCTGAAATGGAACAATGGACTGTCACCAGCTAACCGAGTAAAGAAAGAACTTCGAAGATCAAGCGAATGAGCTCCATACATTTATATTTCAAATACACATGCAATGCATATTAGGTAATATATATCTGCTACGGGTAGAATAACTTAGTGTAAATAAACATCACAACCATAAACACGGAAAATCCCATTAAGCGATATCCTTATTATTACCTATTTATTTCTCCAATTTTCTCTGTTCTGGTCGATACACCGTCAGAGTGTATCAGACTAACAACTATTTGATGTCAATAACATACTCAATACATATGATTATTTTCTTCTTTAGTATATCAATGGTAAGTTGAAGCAGAAGAAAGGTAGGTAGATGTTTGAAATTTGAAGTTGCTAGGGGAATATTTAAAATTACAAATCGATAGAGAGTGGGTCAAATACCTCTACTGACACTTCGCCCTAAATTGTTGTTGTTATTTAGAGGATCTACTATGTTGAGATGCTTAACGTGAAATTCATGTTCCTGCGTGGAAGGGACAGAAATCATATGTCTCCATTGCTCTACAAGCTCTTTGCTAAATAGCAAGTCATTACCATCATTTTCTGGTGTCTCTGATCCAACTAGCAGAAGAGTTGACAGACTGTTAGTTAATTTGCGAGACAATCAGGTGGTACGCACAACAAAATTAATTCTACTTACCCACATTTCTCGAAAGGGAAGATATAGCAATCGGACCATTAATGGTAACACAATAGGTTTCCCAGTCGAGCACGCTATAGAAGTCCAAAAATTTATGCAGCACCTTTAAGATGAAGATCAAAATCAGTGATTATTTCTTTTGCAATTGCAAGGTGGAGTCGAAATGATGCAATTGTGAAGCACTCACCCCCAGAGGACCCGAAAGTGACAAATGAAACCGGTTGAAAACATACAAGACCAAAATTTCCAGTGCATATGTTGAAATCAAGCCGTGGTGTGCACCAAGAATTCGGCTCTCATAATAACACCAAGACTTAATCAAGATAATACTGCGCTTAAAAAGATGGTCATTTCCAATAATCTGGTCAACCTGAAAAACAAGGATCATCAAATAGGTCAAATTTATGCTAAAATATCAGAAAGAGGTGTGGAGAAAGAGAGCAGTATTACAGATACAAGGGTTTGGAGGAAAAACAGAAACGGACAAGAAACAAGGAAAAGAAAAAATAGTTCTGTTACCTAACAAGCCAAGTAACTGCAAGCACATATAGAAAAAGTGGCAATAACAATGAAATAAATGACAGTATTAATTATTTAGAACTGAAGACAGGACACAGCCACACAGGTTCTCTTAAAACGACAAACAAACAAAAGTTATAATAGAGAAAAGGATGTGATAAGAATCCTGAGTGGAAACAAAATTCATGAAATAGGTTGAACGCGATGAAAATTTGGTTGTGCAAAGATATGGATCATGCGTGAGTTTTTTTCACTGAGTTACTAAGAAATTTTCAAATCTGTGTTTATGAAGAGTTAACTGGGACCATAAGATGTTTAGGAAGGCACACAAGAAAATAAGGCACAAGTTCTACTCTACACAAATAACTTCAGGTAGTTACCTATAAATATAGACATGCACTTAAGTGAGTAAGTGCTTATTCACACACAAGCTAAAAGGCATTGGATCTTTAGTCCAGATATCTGATTTTTACCTGCTCTAGAAAAGACAAGGCACAGAGCCCCGCAGTCTGGTTAAATGAGATGTCAACCGGAATATTCTGTATTTTGCACTTCACAACCTTTACCTGCCAAGCATCAAGCATTAGGGAAACAAAAACCTGATAATGTTATGATTATAGAAAGATGGGTGCCTCTAAAATAGCCTATTAATGCTATGACATATTGAAAGATGCAATCACAATCAAATGTTCAAAGAACTAATTAAGTTATCAAACTGACCCTTCAAAAGTAAAGTTTGTAGTGAAAAATCATTCCTCTTCAACAAACAGATACCTCGCAGTACTGCATTTTCTGCTAAACTTGAACAACTTGCCATATCATTTCTTGATAAATCATATTCTAGCATCCACCACTTATCTTTGATTTAGTATGGATTCAGAAGCACCAATATATACAAATAAAATTGGCATGTGCACTGCTTTAACAATAGAATTATGTATTGGGTGTGAGAGGCCATTGCTTGTCATTGACGCATGTAGCACCTCTCAGTAAAGAATAAATACTTCCTCAAGCATTTCTAATGTCAGAATTATTATGGCTTATTGGTATGATCAAATTCACTTATATGAAAAAACACCATGCCACATCAACTGATATTAAATGTCAAGATGTTTGGTGCACTTAGAGAACCAAGCAGTGGGTCAAGAGCCCCATGCCTGATTAAAGTTGAGCAGAGAAGTTAGGCAACATAAATGTGAAATGAGATATCTTAAGTTTGGGTGTAAAATTTATCATAATGCACTTGCATACTTAGGTAGGCTTAAACTTGTGCATGCATCCCAACTATGGCAGTAAATTTATGATGAAGTTAAAAAATATTGACAATTTCCATACCATAAAAGCACAACGTACTCTTATCTGAATATTGTGGACAAAGTTATAAGTGTGAGTACTATCGTGAGTGCCTACCAAAGCTTGCTTGCCATACTGGTCAAGCATTTGAACTTGTGGTTGGGGGCCAGGGTTCAAGTCGCAGCGGCAATATCTCTCCAGGTGGCAAAATAGAACTCCCTTCTTAATAAGGGAGGTCTTAAATCTATATCCTATACATTCAAAGCTGATAAAAAACTATCGCGAGTGCCTGAATTGGTCACGTCAATGAAAAACATTGTCCCTCTTACCATTACTTACTTCATAAGTTGATATTTTAATTCTTGAAACTAAATAGCTGTATTACTTCAATTTGAAAAAATATTCTGCCTCTACCACCTAAAATAGAGGCTACACACTCTTGATCAGTGTGAGATAGGAGAATGGGACAGATAAAACTTCTTGGTAGTTTGATACCCTTCATGTTAAAAGACTTAAAAAAATTAAAGCAACACAAACTCATAGTAGAAGCAAATAAAACAAAATAGAATTATGGTGACACCCAAGATTTGATGAAAGGTAATATCAACTTTACTACAAAGTTCATTTAGCTAACAACTAGTGAAAGCCATTCCACTGAAGACCCACCCTAACCCAGATGGAGGGCTTTGGCCGGATAATTTGGACCCAACGCCGGTGGTACCAAAAACCGGCTATGCTTGGAGAATCTGATAAAGAGTTTCAACCATAAGCTGGTTGTTACTAGCTCACATTTCTTGCTTATACCTGGTTTATGAAATCC
Organism: Geranium brycei; assembly: GCA_036897365.1. Taxonomy (NCBI): domain Eukaryota; kingdom Viridiplantae; phylum Streptophyta; class Magnoliopsida; order Geraniales; family Geraniaceae; genus Geranium; species Geranium brycei. The sequence continues at coordinate 6,930 of JAYMTP010006061.1, read as the reverse complement.
AGCAAATGGCAAGCAACTCTTTACTTAATCTAATGCTTATTACATACATTCCAATTGAGGTAAGGATTATCTGCTTCTTGACCTAGCTATAGCCTTCCCCGTCCCACTTTAAGTGGAAAAACTCTAATTCCTTTTGTCGGCTAGGAAAAATAGCATCACTTGAATATAAAACAATCAACACTCCAGAAGCAAACCTGTGCATGAATATAATGGACATCCTTTACTTGGTATTCAGTACTGTGCTCCTCGCTTTTAAGAATATGGCAAATGTTAGAAGCCAAATTCTCTTCTACATTAGGATGGCAGAGAGCAGTCAAATCAATATCTCCATCAGGAAGATAAGTTTTGAGTGGCACTGAACCAAATGGAAATACCTGTATAAAGGGAAAGTCTAAGCAAAAGAAGATAAAAATTTAAGCCAAAAAACCATATACACACTGTAAATGATCATTATTCCTCCCCGGCAAAGCTTCCAAATGCATTTATTAGTATTTAAAGAAAACACACCTCAGAGAAGAAGTGGCGATCGTTTCTTAAAATAAATGAATTTATGAGATCAAACATTACGTTCCATACTAAAGCCTCTCTGTTCCTGGCCGCATAATGTTTGTTAAACCACTAGCCGAAAAAGATTCAACCATTTTTCTATTTTTATGACACATTAATACCATCTGACAATTCATAACTTCCATTAAGTTCTGTTACATGGTGGTCAGACATGTGCACAAACAACAAATACAACATCTGGAAAACCGCAACGACCTTCATGCCTTTCCTACTGCATCCTATAACGTCATAGCTTTATTGTTTTAATAATCTCACTCATGTATAACCAACATAAGTTGGGCCAAGTGGAAGGGCTCATTTCCTCATAGGTGAGGTCCTGAGTTTGAATCTTGGTACATATAATTTAGGATTTCCCGAATTATTGTTGATAAAAAATCTTGCTTAGGCATATATCCACCTGCATTAAAAATGACACAAGGAACTACAAGACTCTGAAGGCACGTGCTGTTTTTTCCCTAAAGGAACAAAATCCATTTACATGCCATAACGTAAGTCCGTGTCGAAAAAGGAAGCCAACCTCTTGAATGCCCACTACTAACATTAGAATATTCGGTAAGGGAGTTTTAAGGAGATAAGAAACCGCCAAAATTTAGCTCATTATAGAAATACACAAACCGTTGGACAAATAATATTAATAGTATATGATTAAAACCTATTTTTAGGGTGGAACCTTAGCTGCTTAAAATTACTACTGATAGCTTTAACACTACACGGGAACTTCAAAATGACAATAAACGGTTATAAATGTGATTATTTGCCAGGTCAGGCCGTAACAGAAACACGTAATAAAGAAGTATGCCTCCACACTTCACTTCATTACAAAATCAAAACATTCAAAGTAAAATAAAATTGCTTGTGCAACTATCAAATAAAAAGACACAAATATGGAAATCACTATTTGATTTTTTTCAAAAGATACCAATGACAACCTTTTGTTGCTCAGGGAAGAAGAAAACTTAAATTTTCATCCCCAAACCCTAGAAAAGCATACCAACTGCCAAAACTACTGAAAATGCCAAGAAATTAGACTGGTTACTCTATCTGTGTGTGAGGAGAGGAGGAAGGGGGGAAACTATGTGAAATTGGGGGAATACAAAAGGTATCATATGCAACATGTTCACAAAAATAAAATCAAGAAAAGCAGGATAGGAAATTTCACCTTAACTCCAAAAAACTTAAAAACTCTCTTAATATACTCAATAATATCAGTCCTGCGGTTCTCGGACATTATATTTGGTCGAACGGTACACATGACCTCATAGGCCCTCATCTCGGCCATGACCCAGAGATCTGAAACTGTTGAAAACGGATCTGGTTCCGACGAAGATGACGACAACGGCGTTAAGCAATTGGGGAGATCCTCCATAAAAATATAAAAAAAGGCTGAGAAGTCTCACACACGCATTGTCTCAATCTCAAAAACTGACTGCAGAGTGCAAGAAAAACTCTAAAGCTCAGAAATTTGGATAGTCAAACTCAAACTGGAGGTGGGGAAGAGTTCAAATGGATTGGTGAAGAAAACCAGACAAGAATTTTAGGAGATTGTACGAAAGCCATTTGAAGAGAGAAGATGTGATCAACAGTAAAATCTGATGTAGCAAAAATAAGGATAGCAGAATACAACGAACAATTTAAATGGAAAAGAGCACTTCCATATCTGCAGAATTGTATGAAAAATATGCTCCTCTTCAAACATGGGAAAGAGAAAAGGGGATGGACATAGGTGAAACAAAGAAGGTAGAAAGAAGAAATGGATTTTTTCACCAACCGGAGAACTCTAAAAGAAAATCTGGTATATAAAGGGGAAGGGAAAGACGTCTTGTTTTGAAATGGAGCCTTCGTTGAATAAAATCTGTAATAACTAATAAGAAGATAAACTGCATCTGAAGTTGCTGAGTTTCTCTGAAGAAAGAATTATTTTTCTTTAATGAGCCAAAACAAAGCGAAACACAAAATGTATTAGAGTTGACTGAAATTGTTTGTTTTCCATGTTTGCAATATTTCATGTGTAGTATTAGAGATATAATTAATGCATTTCTATCTAATCCTTGTTTTTATCATTATTAATTTAATTATGTAGATAAAAATATATTTAGTAATGCTTTTTACTACCATATCCCACTCAGCCTATATTCATTGATGATACTTGCATTTGCTTTAATACAACATGATAGCATATTGTTTCCATCAGTTGTACATGAACGATTTGCTTTCCTAATCAGAAGTTTTCTCCTGGCTAGTATAAGAAAAATCCTGATTAGAGTCTATAGAAAGACCTACCAAAAGCACATCTGACAATATGCAATTCAAGCTAGGCTGGTCAGATAATCTATAGCTCTTGAAATATCGACTCATTTGACTCCATTGAATATGCATCGATTTAAGCTAGGTTTGTATCTATAGCTCTTGGAATTTCGATTCACTCGACTCCATTGAATATGTATGGATAAGGCCTCACTAATTACAATAACACGTGCAAACTTGGTGATGAACACTCAAATCAGCTATCCAAAACCAGGACACTCTTACACATCCTAAATACTATGTGAGATTAATTAATGTAACTCTTTTACATACAAGTATAAATTCTTTGGCAGCCCACAATTAGTGGTTTATAGTTTTCGTTGTAACATGGCTTGGGCTATCATACTAAACAGTCAACTTCATTAGTTGGCTTTGGCTTTCGACCTCTACATGTATATTTGTTTCTCTATCTCCGAGCAACGTAGTGTCGTAATCTTTAAAACTCCCTCTCCCGTGCAAACCGGTTTTGCCCTTTTGTGAGGTACTTTCCTTTTACATGCCTGTCATTGCATTGAGACCGGTGGACACGAAGAGAAGGAGAGGAAACACAAACAATCACTTGGTCGGGGAGGTAATCTCATTAACTCTAGTTTCTTTTCATGCTTCCACATATGCATATCAACAAGACATACATCAATGGACTTACCAAACACTAACGCCCTTATAAACTATATAGATTAAGTAAAAAGATGACCTTCCAATCTTCAGACATCACATGAACTATGGACATACTTTTGCTGTCTCTCATACAATTCTTCATCACTTTCTATGTTGAGCACCAAGAAAAGCAAACTGATAATAAAACCATCTACCTTGAAAAATCAAGCAATAAATAACAAAATTGTCTATCATGAAATAGTATAAAGTTTGTTATTCAACGGCTGAAATTGTAAACTCTATTGTGCATACTCATTATGAGACAGACAAACTTGCTAATAATATGCTAACTTTGCTAATGTCTTAAGGTTCATCGTACATAGAATGAGTATTTGTTTCAGATCTACACACGTGTTACATGTTCTTTTCGATCTCTATATTTTTTTTAATTACCGTCACATCCTTAACGACAGTCCACGAGTCCTAACTCTTTTTCTACTATTCTAACTGAGCCACAACCATTCTCGTTTCATTTTAGAAGAGTCACTGAGGTTAAGTCTAATACTGCATTTCCGCTTCATATATGTCTTCCGTTTTGATTCTCTACCAATGAATAGAATTTGTCGTATAGGGTATACGTCGGATAAGCATTTTCTCTCCCGTAGCCAAACAAGCTTACTTTTTTTAACTCTTTTAATTTCTCTACATAAATATTTACCAATTAAATCTCTAAAAGTTTCATATCAAGTACATTAGCTTACCAGGAAATTAGAGCAACAACATGCAACATGTCCAGCCAATGTGAAACAGCAATCAAAAGCATAATTGACCAGAAAAAAAAAATCAAATTCACACCAAACTGTGGTATGGGACTGACCCAAAACCAATCAAAGTTTCGGGAATTCAGCAGTGAAACGCCCAGTTAAAGTTACTATAATCACAAGTTTGATATTGGAAGCATTCAACATCGAAATTAAAAAAGATGTATAGAAACATTGAACACTTGGGAAGCCATTAAACTTTCTTTTTTTTACCTAAAAAAGAGCCATAACTGCTCTTTCTCTTGTCTTGTTGCTTGAGCCGTTTCTGTACTGTAACCTCTCAGAGCTTTCAAATACAAGACCTCCATTAGCCCCCACAGACATGTGATTTCACAACCGAAAGCCCAAAACTGAAATTGAAAAGAAACCCTAAAAAACCCAACTGTGGAGAGAGAAGAGAAGAGTATCAAAATACCCAACAATGACACATTGAAGAAGACGGTCAGTGACGTGGACCATGGTGTTTACGTGGCACGGCCTTGGTAGGGTAGACGTACACTTGTAATGCCTCCCAGCAATTTCTAAATAAGCTTCATTTCCAATCATCTGAGATTTATTTGAACCATCGAAAATACCTTTTACCTGAACAATGTAAATATAAAAATAAAATGTTAGGATGTCAATGGCGGTGACCGTGGCCTTTGTCGGCTTCTTGATTTCGCAAGCTAGCTCAAAGACAGCGACTGGAAAATTATTTTGATTTTTAATTAAAAGATAATTTGGTCATTATGTAAAGTTATACGTTCACATGTGTGTCACCCGAGGTGACATGACACACTTTCAACTTCACCGTGATAATAAGATAATAGTGTATAATTCACTACGCTGACATATAATTTTCCCTTGTTATAATAAAGATCAAGCTTACCCTGTCAAATATCGTACATCTGATACTTAATTAGTATAATAATATATGTATTTAAAATTTAAGAAGAACAATCAGTAGAAAACTTAGTTAGTTTATACAAACTTACAAATTAATCTCCGTCATTTAATTATTGAATCAACGGATGTCATTGGAATTCAGGTCTTGGATGGCAAGCGAGTGTAATTAAGACTTTTTAATTATTTATTTTCTTCATTTTAATACACAATAAGGGTAGGAGAGTCATTTCATTGTGGTTGTCACGTTTTAGCTAGATCGTGGTTTTGGTGATTAACTATAAGTAAATATTGATATGGTTATTAGTAATTGTGTTTCAGTTGTTTTTTAATATTAGGTCGAGGGGAAAGTGCTACACAGATTAATGATATGATTGAAGTATAACTGATTGTCATGTATTTTGATGTCATCATGTTAACCTACGTATTTCATTGAAAATTTATGTAATGATGCATAACAGATGAATTATATTGATTTTGACAGATAGCGGTGATCCACCTATGATATTGGGTATGATAAATTCGGTCTTGGAAGACAATGAGACGATGATGAATAGAATGAATAGGTTGTTGGATAGAAAATGACAGCTTCGCATATTAACGATTGATTGAGGTGATTGCAGAAGTGAAGGTTTAGAGTAGGTCAGAGATGTTATTGTTAGTTTGAGATTGAAGGTCTTTGTGTATAGTCACGATATAAGACAATATATAGTTCGACATTATTTTTTCGTCATGTAATGAACGCAAATGCAATTAAATGGTTAAGATGTGTGCACTTGGCAATTGTTTCATACCGAATTCATTCATAGAAAAAACAAAATTATGATAAGAAGATAGGAAATGAATTAAGGAGTATGATTTTCTTGATCAACCATTAATCAATCCATGATAGAGAACATTATCAAACATTAACCATCTCCAAATTTCTTACTAATATTAGTGATACGTAGAAAAAAAAATTCCTCTTGTGCCTTGAAGCAAGAGGAATTAAGAGTTTCTCTCTCCTAATGTCGTGGCTTCAATCTGCGTTGGTGGTGACTGATTCTCAAACGTCGCAGGAAAATTTAAGAGGCTTTGATTCGTCGAGGTATTGAGGCAGCACGACGCAGAGGCACGGAGCCAGGGTGTCGGACCATCGCAACGACAAAAGTTCGTCATCCTCATCTTCCTCAACCCTATCGTCATAGGTGACACATCAGATATTTTCTTGATTTGACATCGAAATCGGTATACACTGGAACCTCATAGGTTGAATTTAAATTAAATGGAGTTCAGTGAAGATGAGCTTTTATTTGATTTGGCAGTGGTATTTTACTATCTAACTCTTTTATTTATTAATAAATTCCAAAACAAATAATTAATGACATTTTAATTAAAGATTGTCATAGGTTTCTTACAATTACTATGTGAAATTTTGTTGTAGATTTCTATCCAATATTTAATGAGTACATAGAGAAAATTAATTGAATTTAATACCTAATTAATATAACAAAATATATAATTTAAATTCAATGAATATACGTAGAGAAAATTAATTGAAAATAAAATATAGAATTTAAATTCATTGAATACATAGAAAAATGGGTTAATTACAATGACTCGTTTTACACTTTATTACACGTAAAAAAAAAAGTTTACATTAAGGTCAGCTAATTGCGTTATTTTTACACTTTGCACTGACAGTGATAGATTTTGGATAAATTTTTTTTATTTTGTGTGAAAAGTCAAAATTACCCTCAATTATTCATCAAATTTTCAA
>JAYMTP010006060.1:0-12533 GCA_036897365.1 Geranium brycei | reverse complement strand
TTGCTTTTAGAAGTTGAAACAATTCCATTGGGCAAGCTTGTTCCTGGAGAGAGATCAAGAAACAGTAAGATTTGCTGGCATACATATACAATATGGATGTGCATGACTTTAGAAACTTGGTGAGCTCTATGAAACCATCTAAAGAACACAATAGAGAAATCTGTGAGCGATGTTCAATACAAAAAAATCACACTTGTGTGATTGAGAGGGGATTATCTATTGATTATATTACATTCCAATTCATCTGAACAAAAGTTAATAAGCATGGCAATTGAACTAGCAAATGGCAAGAAAGATAATATTTGAAGTGTTAGTTTCACTCTAACGCGTAACGCTGGTTTAACGAAAAAACTTCTTGGACAAATGTGTTTTCTGGCTTATCCACAAAAGAAATAAGAGACTGAGGACAAACGTTTCCATCTAACACACTCAAGATGGGTGAAGTTTACGATAAGATGACAAGAGAATATGTCTCATATGTGACTTAACATGAAATGCATAAAGATTTCAACATAGATCAAACAAATAATGCTAAAGAAGCACCTTCAGCAGCTGGAACTTTCTTCAATTCCTCAGTCGCACAATGGAAAGCCCTGCTATCCTCTTCACTTTTAAATTTAATAGCAACTCCCCTCGAGTACGTTTTCTGGTTCAAGAGCAAAGCGCATACCATCATAAATGATTACACATAGCAAATCAAGAGTAAAAATAGAAGTTTCGAGACTGGTAAGCACAGAAACACTGCTACCAGGACCATAGAAATATAATAATCATAACATGTTATAAACAAAAATAAACTGAGAGAACCGATTTTCTCACCTCATTAGAACTCTGGGACATGCAAACTGAATCCAGAGGCCCCAACTTGAATATCTGAAGAGCATGAACAATAGCAAATTCTCACACACAAATAACACCTACAGTGAGTTCTAAAATCCAGATGAACCTATGCATTTCTGAACAGCGTTGTTACATTTCAAACCAGAATTGCCAATGCTAATGATACGATATCTACTCTTTCCTGGTAAAAACGTGAATGACAGAAGAACCTGACCTGAGTAGTTCCTAGATCGAGATCGACGATGGAGCTGGAGTCGGATTCTCGGTGGAACTGAAGCTCTGCGGCTCCGGAACCGGCGGTGAATCGAGCAACCACCGGCGATGAAGGAGAAGAAGGAGGCAACGACGACGAAAGATGCGAGACGGAGAGCAAAGTGAACTGTTGCTGCTTCTGCTTTTGCCCTAGCGAAACCTCCATTGCTGTGTGCGAAGAGAAGCTAGGGTTTACGGAGGCGAGAGAGAGAGAGAGTCGTTTTGAAGTGTAGAGCCGCCAACAAGAGGGGAATGAGAGACAGAGCGCACAGCCTTTTTCAATCACACTATTGTGAGGTCGAATATAGCTCGTAGGCGCGTGTAAGGCACGCACGTCCTTTTACTAGTAAGTACGAAAAGACCTATTGTTTGGTTCACTGATACAGTGGCTTCGGTTCTCGGCAATGACCAAACGAATCTGGTTTATGGAATTTCAATCATTTTTCTTTTCTCGTTAGTTCAACTCTTACATGGTATCAGAGCGTTAGTGATCAAAGCTGTTGTTGTGGCAGCCAACATACTCTTGCCCCCGTCCTTCGCAGCGATGATCATCGTGAAACTTGATATGTAGAATTGTATGGTGTGAAAGCCGCAATTCCTTCAATATTTGCAAGGCTATCAAGTAATGGGCATCGTATCGTAGGTGGGTCAATCGTTGCTCCCACCAAAACAATCGCCCAAAATCTAAACTTTTGAAAAATTCAAGTGTCAAACCCTAAACACATCGCGTAGTTGCGAAATGATCACTTGATCATAACCACACTTTTGTCATATCTTTCTACTATCTGCTTCCCTGAATTATTGAAAGGGATAATTCTACTTCATTATATCTATATATAGACTATTTTAAAATTAGTACCTAAATTTTACAGATACCTTAAGTATTTTTGAGTTACACGTAATATAACTTCCGTCAAATTCAACAAAATTGGAATAATCAAAAGAAACTGCACATTTTATGTTTTTTACAAATCAAATTTGTTGAATTTAATAAAATTTATCCACCATAAAGGGTGCTAGAAAAAAAATTCAAATTGGGATCCACACTAAAAGTCAATTGGTTCAAACGATTCGTGAAAACGTCCACGTCAGCATTCCTCAAAGTGACCGAAGAGAGGATTATTGCAAAAACCCTAACAGAACTATCAACACCTCTCTCGCTATCGCCATTTTCAATTTCCACTTCTGTTTCAGTCTCTTGTGAATCGTCGACCTCTCCATTTTCAGAACCCTATAATCGATTACTGGTCCAAAAATGGCTTTTTCTCTAGACGATGCTTGAGTTTCTAGGGTTTCTGAATCGGTGAAATGGGTGCCCTAACAAGCAACAGGAAGCGCGGTGACGAGCATTTGAGCTCGAATCACGATCTTCAACCTCACCTCCGTTCGCCAGATTTTCGCGTTTCGAAGAAGTCCAGATTCTCCTCCGTGCCTCAGGGTTCAGAGCAGTCGGCGATTGTGGCGTCTAAGAGCATCATCTCCAGGTTCGCTCGTTACCCAGAATCAATGCCGAAGCTTCCGAGAGAGGTACACGCTCCTTGTAGACTGGTCAAATTTGGTCTGAGAAAAATTGGTTTAGGCTGTGAATTGAAGCCGAATTCGGGGTTGAGAACTGAATTGAGTTCTCAGCAGGAGGAGGAGGAGGATATGGGAAATTGGTTGAATTTTAAGTATAATAAGGCTAGGAGTGAAGCATTGGGCTCATTGCGGTATATAAAGAAGGACGACGAGGAAGTGATTGATGCGGACGATGAACCTGAAAATGCGGCGACATCGGGTGATTCTAGCATAGAGGAGGTTGAGTTTATTGAAGATGGGCGAGAAGGAGGGTTTGAGGTTGATGTTTCTGAGCAAAATCCGTACGAAGAGGCCAAGTCGGTAGAGCGCCTTGTTCAGTCATCGCCGTATTTTGTGGTTTCGGATTTAAGAGATGGTAATTTGAAGCTGGACACATCTTTGGCCGTGTACAAAAACTTGCTCGAGACTGCTGAGAGGAAGCACAGTAGAAAGTTGGATGATTTGGGTTTTCAAATTGAATTGTATGAGAAGCGATTGTCTGCTGTCCGAGCCCGTCCTTTGAAGAAACTAGAGGTATGATGTTTTTAACTCATTTTGATGGGGGGTATATTGATGCTTTACCTCTAAAGGTATTATTTTTAAATGTTGAATAGAGACATTTTAACTTAATTATTTCTTTCATTATTTTGTAATCAGAAGGTACCCCAAGATGCTTTTGTCCCCCTTTCAAAGGAGGACGAGGACGAGGTTGCTCGTGCACTACTGTTATCCAATCGGTACGAGTTTGTACTTTCACCATTTCTGTGGGATGTCTGCTTTACACATTTAAATGAGTTTACTTCTGAAATTTACAGTACAATGTTCACGTCTAATTATTAAGTTACCTTGCTTGGATTGTCTTTACAGAAGAAAGGTACTTGTAACTCATGAGAACTCCAATATTGAGATCACAGGAGAATTGTTGCAGTGCCTTGGACCGTGTGCATGGTTGAATGATGAGGTGATTTTCTTGGTTTTGTATGAGGAAAGTTTTAACAATATAATGTGCTCTTGAGCAGAAGTCAAAATTATAATTTAGTTCCTTCATCCACGTTTCCTTGATTGTATCATTAGTTAAAAAAATGCATGACAATATTTGTTGGTACATCGATGCTGTGATAATTTACAAGTGCTAACACGTGGAGCTGGAAATTTAGTTTCTTGCCGTGTATGCCCTTTTTTGTAGGTCATAAATATATATCTAGAATTGCTGAAGGAGAGGGAAAATAGAGAACCAAAGAAGTTCTTGAAATGCCATTTTTTCAACACTTTCTTTTACAAAAAGGTTTGGTACTTGCTTTACATGCTCTTATCTCTTATGTTGCTCAGCTTCATTCTTGTTCGATGTATAAACTGCACCTTGCTTATTAGTCTTAAATTGTACGTGACAAATCTGAACACTGTTGCCTAATGAGATACATCATAGTTTTAAGCACTTTATCTTCTCTGTATTTGTACCCACTTTGTTGAGCCTTATATTAAGTAATTGTAGTCCTTCAATGTTGATGGTGATTCCTTTTATTCTGGTTCCCAGTTGATAGGTGGGAGAACTGGCTATGACTATAAATCAGTCAGAAGATGGACTACTCAAAGGAAGTTGGGATATGGCCTCATTGAGTGTGACAAAGTAAACTTCTTTCACACTTTTCTATCCATCCATTTGCTTACATAAGAATGGACAGGCTTAAAATTGTCTGAGTCTTTTCCTTAAGATAATGAATGTGCTATTGACAACATTAAATTTAAAACTTCTTCACTGCCAATCCCATCTGCCTTAAATGTTTTTCTACCTCATGTGCATTTTTTGTTTAACTCGAGTGTTGGCTCATTTAGTTTGCCATGGACTCTTATTAGTTGCCATTTACACTCAAATCTAATCACTGCAGCTTTGCAAAGGCCTTTGCTGTTGTGTGGTTTGACATAGTATTGATCCTGAAATCCATTTTACAATTATTCTCAGATTTTTGTTCCTATTCACAAGGAGATACATTGGTGCTTGGCAGTTATCGATAAGAAAGATAAGAAGTTCCAGTATCTCGATTCACTGGGAGGGAGGGATTCCCAAGTGCTTAAAGTTCTGGTATTTCCCTGTAATACCCTTTTAACCTCAATTCAATTGTCAATGTTTCTGCTACCAATGCAAATGACATGTTCTATGCTGGATCTGTAAATACAAAACAAGCTTGCTTTTACTTTTCCAGTTCTTGTTAACTCATGATTAACAAACATTAGACCGCATATACCCGATAGAGGACAATGATAAATGCATTATTTGGCAAGTCAAGAGAAAGAAAATAGGTTAATGGGATATAAGTAGAGGGGATTGGTGTAGACATGGAAAATAAGTGTATAAGACGGAAATAGGAGAGTAGATGCAATGGGCATGCTGAATGGTGAGGGCAAACTTGTCAAAACCCACCCAATGTCATTCCAAAGTTAGATATACAGTATTTATATGTGAATTTTTTAACCAAACGAGACTGAACTGTTCATTGATTAAGATCTTCTATTTATAAGACCGGATGTGACTGAAACTTGAATATATTTTTTGTGTTATTGCATCAAACAGTGGAATACGTAAGTAATGCATAACTACTTTATCCACTGGATTTGTTGTTGTCATAATCCATTGTTGAAGTATGTAGGAACACGCTTAGACAGTTAGATGTATGTGTATTTTTCGTCTCATTTCAAGAATTATTATACCAGTTAAACTTAATGAAAGTCACTACCAGTACCTAAGTTGCTGATAAAAAAACTACCAGTAACTAAAATTTTCTGGCTCAAGCCATTCATGGCGGAGCCATTAATTGTCTGATGGGATGGATTTGATTTTGTAAATGGTAGAAAGTTAATTTGCATCACCATCATTCTTGTCCTCGCTGCCATGCTTATGCAATTATCCAAGTAATATAATCTCTTAACATCTTGATCACCATTACGCCCCCAGCTCCCTGTGCGGTGACTATGGTCATGCTGCAAGATGTCAAACATGATAGCAGCAAAACTAGTCTCGCAGGACAACTATAATCAGCAATGAAAAAAAAAACTATCATCCAAGGAAGTTGAAACAACTATAATCTGTTTTAATATGTCAAATCGTCAGTACGAAAAAAGATGTTTTGGTGTTTGTTTGCATCCAAAGAAGTTATGAAGAGTAACATAATGGGGAACCTATAACTTTTAGTGAACCTAGAGTCACTCTCTTGCTTCTCAGTGTACACTTTTCATTAGTTAGCCCTCACACCTAAAAAATAGATTTAAGTCATATTGTATGTTCTTACATAGAGTACAACTTTTGCTGCCGAATGATCATTTAAAGTCCCGGAACTCATGCACTAAAGTTCAACCTTGAACACTTATTACTGTGGCACTGATCAATGATGTTTTCCAGGCCAAGTATTTTGTAGATGAGGTGAAGGACAAAAGTGGCATGGACATTGATGTACATTCTTGGGAACAAGAATATGTTGAAGATCTTCCAGAACAGCAGAATGGGTTTGTGTTCTTTTTTTATGTCATACATTGATATCTTATTCAGCATAATAGCCTATTTTTCTTGCTTCCTTCAATGTTTTACAGTCTTGCCTTGTTGCGCTGTTTGTTTTGATTTCTTTCTGTTCATTGAAATATTTTCTTAAACAATGTTGGGTTGTTAACAGATATGATTGTGGTGTATTCATGGTCAAATATGCTGACTTTTACAGCCGAGGGCAGGATCTCTGTTTCAGCCAGGTAAGCCACATGAATAAATATCTCACATTAGGTTTTTTTACCTTTATATTATTGTATATGTAGACTAAAATTAAATTAACCAGTCTAGTGACCATTTGTTTTATTTTTTCAATTATTTAAGAATATGGTTATTATGCTATAGTCATAATAATGTTTCGTTTTTAGGAAATAATGTATTTTCTTTTGTTGAAGCATGACGTTAATAACCATTGATAAAACTCAAATATTAGATTGTACAAAATATTTTTCTCCGTGAATATTTAAAAATAGAAATGTCATTATAATTGTATTACCTAATGATTGTCATCCTGTGAATATGCTGCTCCGTGCAGTATATAAGCATATTGAATCCAAGTCATTTGATGATAAAGATAATTGTTTGAGTGACAAATGTGGTTTAAGATTCTTTATGCACTCTTTTATCTTCCGTGTAGGAGCACATGCCATATTTCCGATTGAGGACTGCCAAGGAGATTCTCAGATTGAGAGCTGACTGATTGAATGCGATTGTTGTCAGTAGAGGAGGCCTGTACTTCAATAAAAGAAAAAGGAGACGAGGCTTTGCTGTGCCTGATTCACAGATTCAGGAGTTATATTCGTTTTGGTTACTGAATTATCACGTGGGGTAAAGCTCGAGACGTTGGAAGAGGCAGGGACAATGGCATTGTATAGGTAGGTCGATACGTGAGTTTATTGTTGGTGTGGTGTGGGTATAGACCTTGTTTTGTTGATGGGTTCCTGGTTATGGAAATGTAATTCCATTCAGTTTTTTGTAACTCTATAGATACAATTATAGTTTCCTCGAGGCAATGAAGGTCGCCTGTTATTGCTGCATGAAAGCTGTATGAATGTTAAACCCATCAGTCAATGGATGCATTCAGATAAACCACTTATGCTTGGTGTGCACTCGATACAATTTATTTGATCAAGGAGCCAAATGCTTACCCAATTTGATCCAACAACGATGTAAAAAATATCATGTGAAGCGCGATTCAGTCCCAGAACTCGTGTTAATAGACGGAGACTTCAAGATTTGTATCATCCTTATTCGATTATTTCACATGTAACTTGTCCTATATGTGACGAGAGTCGGTTGGATGATCGAAGAGTTTAATTTTGATTTTATCTTAAAATGTGACAAATTTATTTATTATTTAAAATATCAGTCAAATGAGTGGATCATAAAAACTTAAAATTAAATAAATTTAAAATGACTCTTATATGATCTTTATTTGATTATTTCATATGTAACATGTCTTAAATGCAATAGAAGTATGTTAGATGATCATTTAGAATTTAATTTTTGTGTTATTTTAAATTTTATTATAATTAAAACTGGTGTCAAAGTTTAATTCTGGTTTTATCTTGAAAAATGACTGATTTACTTATAGATAAAAATACTAATCAACCGTGTAAATCCATAAAACATAAAAAGATAATTTGGTGACTAGTTTCAAAATTCTACTAGCTAAGCTGAAGGTGAGAGATCACGTGACTCGAAGGTCAAAAGTAAATCAATTAAGTATTGTATCCCAAACTTATAGTTAGTGTTATTTTCATGCCCAGCAAGAGAATAATTTCTCAAGAAAAAACATATAATAAAATGTCCACTAATATTCGTCATTATTGTTGCAGACTGAGACTGCACAGTATTGTAGAGATTATGTTGATTCATCGTCACAAACCCAACATTTGTGTTGATTATTATGTCATGTCTTCTTTTATAGAAGAGGTTCAGAACGAAATCATTTATTGGAAGGAGGTTAAATATCTTGCAGGCCCAATTACACAGCATAGTAGGCCTAAATTTAATGGGCCGGGCCTCATATGGGTCCATACCATATCTTTCACTTTAATGATTTATAACTTTTTTCACCTCTTTATTCTCTGCTTCGTTTACAAAATAACACAGGATTAAGAAAAAAACTTCAAATTTGAAAGCAATTTATTTCTAAAACAAATATTTCCTGAGGGAACATTGCAACGATTTGAGCCTCACACTGTTGATGAAGAGGTCTTAATTTTGAACCCCCCATTATAATCAAAGTGGAAAAGGGTTAAATGGTAGATTCAGAATATGATATAATTCAAAAAAAATATTTCAATAATATATTCTTTAAAAGTTATGAATGCATCTTAATAATGCCACATGATTAACACATTGAAGTACATTTTGGTAGTGAAAATGTTGTATTCAGATTACGTACTTACATGATATTATAATTTGTACTTTTAATATTAACTGTGAAAAATATGTTTTCATTAAATTATGTCAATTTTTATTCAACATGCTGCAAAATTAATAAATATGTATGCAACAAGGAAGTGATGATAAACAAGTGTACATATTTTTTCATGTCAAAATAAGATGATGTTCGTCTAAATTGGTGCCTCAGGGTTATCGTTATTTTATTTATTTAGTTAGCTAATTATTTCTAAATTGATGCCTTACAATTATCACTAATTTATGAAGTGAAGTGAAGTAAATAAAATAAATAGACTCTAGGATACAGGATGCATTCACTACAAACGCCACGTTGCCCCAGTGCGCGATATGTGGCAAATAAGATTCTACAATGAACATTTTCAAGGTTCTACAGGGTCAATCACGTTTTGCCATTTTACACTACACGTTCGGATATTTTCACCCGTTTGTACCTGATTTTTTCTTAATAAGATACCACAAAGGCTAAAAAAAATTAAGTATGCTTCTTGAAAATTTATAATAAGTGTTATTTTCTCTTAAATTTTAGAATTGAAAGGAACAAAAAGTCTCTGTAAAGTTTATGGTTAATTTTTTTATATAATTATGGTGATCTAAATTTTAGTTACCACTCACAAAGTCAAATTCAAATACTTAATTATTACATTTAGATAATCTGATAGTGAATTGTGTAATATATGACAAGTGAAGCCACTCATGAAAAGGAACGCAATCATGGCCGTTGATTACAGCTCCAAAGATGCCTTTGATGGTTGAGATATCACTTTCAAGGATTTAGAGTTCCCACTTGATTTAATGTCCTCTTTTGATAATTGCTTTTGTGGCCTTTTCTTATTCGAGGATAAGGAATGTGAGCTTTGCTTGGCATCGCTTTAACCATCATTTTAAGTAACTTTTATGACCCAAAATGTCTTCATTTTCAAGATTGAAATGACAAAATGAGCCTTCAATTGTTAAAAAAAAATAGAAAGGTAACTGCCTAAGTTACTTACTTATTTGGAAGATGGAGACAAACACAAATTTGCAGAATAATTTAGAAAAACACGAATTTTGAAGATAAAAATAATGGAAAATATTGAATAACTTACATGATTTGCAATTAATCACATAATAGATATTTTTCAGCTAGTGTGATATTTTTTTTGTCCAAAGACTAAAATACCCTTTCAAAATATAATTTTCTTATCAATAGATTAAAAATACTAAAATGTCATAAGCATCTTGTAATTTATAAAAGGTAAATTTAGGATGGTTACTAGTAAAAAAATAAATTACTACTCAATATTGCATATGGTTACTCTTAAATATCAGTCTACGTGATGTTTAAATTTTGTCTCATAATTACCTAGATGAATTATTTTGTCACACCATCTTAACTTAGTTAGATTTGATATGAAATCATCATTATACCCTCATTTTTATTTTGAATTTCTTAACTTATGTCATCTCCAACACCTCTCTCTTTCTTGACAACACCCCAAAAACATATTGCGCAAAGAACTTCTTGATTGTCGATGGTATTCGCGCATGCACAATTTTGTAAGCGCCACAAACAATTTGATAATTATGCAAATTTAATTTAGGCTTTACTTTGTATTGACGGGTCATATTGTTGTTAGTTCTAGTCTTCCAAGAAACATTTGGGTTTTTGACCGGTGAATGTTTTGTTTCTCTTCTATTGATTCGTCTAACGAAGCATAAATGAAATAGAGGACGAGAGATGTGATAAAAAAAGCTAGCAAGGGAGGCAGGGACTAAGGAAATGTTCAAGAAAGGCATCAAATTTGGTGGCCTCACCAAGTAATTGGGTCTTTAACATTTTGAAAATAACATTAATTTAAGTTTAAAACTGACAAATCCGTAATTTAGAAGAAGAATGGAATCTATATGATGAGCTTTGAAGTTAAGGGTTTTAAAAACTCTAAACAAATATGACTACAAGAACTTTGAATTTGTAGGCTTCAAATTTTGGGTCATATTCAAGTTATTTTTCTCCTTGTTATGACATATTTAGAATTGGAATGAATTGTACATATTAGGACGAGCTCCACAACTTAAAACTCAAAATTATGAGTTGAGTTTCACTATTTCCTTTATATACATCATTTTAATTTTCAATTATTTTTACGTGGGATTAATTTTTCTCTCTCATACTTATACACGTGGGGCTTATTTCCCTTCACGTCTCGTGCGCACGAGCCTCTACTTCAACATGCATTGAGACATGTTTTAACATAATTTTTGCTTGGAATAGAACCAGGGAGACGAGAAGATAAGAGAAAGAGAGAAAAAAGAGAGAACATAGTTAAATGACATGTTTAGAAAATGAGTACGTTATCTAAACACATTTTAATATTTTAAATTAAATTTTAAAAACTCACTTTCCTTTAAGATTATTTTAGTATATCAAACAAAATTCAAAATAAATTTATATCTAACAAAATCTAAAGAAAGTATTAAAAATGTGAATCTTTTCTACCAAAAAATATATATTCTGAGTGGCAAATCACATCCTTCCAGAGCTCAACTAAATTTCTAATAAAATAAAATAATATTATTGTTTTCATTTATTAAGCATTTGACTTCTTGTCAATCAGTTACGTATTCATATATCTCATTTATGCCAATCATAAATCAAAATTTTAGGCACTTTCAATTTGACAACTCACAATCCTACACTCTACTGCTGGACTCCGCAAACGCGATATTGAATCCAAATAAAATTAAACAAAAACACTAATTCCGGAAATTCGTGTCAACCGACCTCGCAACCACGCAACATACACAATTCGGATGAGCATCGAGCACCACTCAATTAATCAATTCAAGAAAAATAAAACAATTATAATAATCAAATCAAGACTAAACAAAACAGCAGAGAAACGAAGAACACAAGAAAATCATCTCATAAACAGAATTAAATTATTACAAATCGATCTCTGAATGCTTATTATAATACAGTAAAATAAAAATAGGAAGGTACGATTTGATTTGATTTGATTTAAATTTAACGCCTGCAACGAGCAATGGCGCTGCAACCACGAGAGTAGGGATTGGCCGGAGCGCCAGGTCGGCAATTGTAGTACGAAGCTCCACGCCTCGAGCAGGGCACAGTGTTCCTCCTCAGCGCACCGTAGCTGATGTACCGCCTCGCGGCTAGAATGCGCCGGGTGCTCTCCCACTCCTCCTCCTCGCCCCCGCCGCCGCCGAGCAGGCACTCCCCGACGGATCCGCCGCACTCCGATCTCGACAGGTAGGCTCCTCCGGCGGCGAAATCGACGGCGGAGGAGGACGACAGGGACACGTGGACGGCCAGGATTGCGCAGGCCACCGCGAGGCCGTAGATGTTGGCTTTGGTTGTCGTTCCCATTTTTTGCTTTTTTGGACACAAAGTGTGAGTGGAAGCTACGCAGAGGCTTTCGGGGGGGGTATTTATAGCATGTGCGGACGGTGGGGAAATGACACTGGGTTTGTGGTTAATTACGCGGGTTGCCACTGGACTTAAAAGGACGACCAGGATTTACTCAACTTGTGGCTTGATTGAGAACGTCTGTGGGCCCGTCAGGTGGGCCTATGTTTCGTCTACGCGTATATTCAAATCATAACTATCGACACTATTTTGGTTCTTTTATCTCAAAATTCGGTAAGATTTAATCTTGTTAGAGCTAAGTCAGAGGAAATATAATTTGGTGACTGCAAAATCGAGTTTTATATTTGGGTATACTTATGTGAGAATGACGTATAATTGGGTGTACTTATGTATAATTACCGCTTCCATTTATGCAAATTCATAAATTTTAGGAGTGGGCACGGTTACGTAGGGAAGGAAAAAATACCCAAAGTCGGTGGGTAATCATAGACCCAACTCTATTGGAAGTAAGCGAGTCAGCAATTTTGGGTAACTGGGTGTGTAATGGGGCAAATA
>JAYMTP010006059.1:0-12533 GCA_036897365.1 Geranium brycei | reverse complement strand
TAAAACGATCATTATAGAAATAAATATGAAAAATAAAAAAATGTGAGCTCCACTAAACTTTCTTAAGTTTTATTTTGTAAAATATGAGTATGTAATAGTTTTGTAACTGGTCAAATAATAGTAAAATAAAAATTCGAATATTATATTTAAATTTTTATTTTCCAAGAATTTTAAATGTAATTGCTTAAACTATTTTTAGTTGTATGAATATATAATTAAAAGCTTATCATATTTACAATTTTGTATATGTACATATAAAAAGTTGGGCCTTTGATTGAGTTGAGGCTTAAAGCGGTTGCTCTTTTTGCCAAGCTATAGAGCCGGCCTTGGGTACGGGTTGGAAACAGGATGGGTATAGGTCAACCCATACCCGATTCGCACCCGGCCAAAAATCCGTGGGAAAACCCGTGCCCAACTCATACTCAATTTTATTTTAATTTTTTCGGTTCCGATCAGGGCGGGTTAATCAAACACTGGTTGGGTTCGAGTTATTTTTGTCATGCCTAAGCAGCACACACTGACCATAGTGTACATTTAGAATGTGGGACCACAGCACACACTGACCATATTGTAGAGAGGAATAGTATTCCCTTGCGCCCGCCCAACGCGTCTTTGTCTTGTTTTTGGCATATTTCTGTGTTACGCCCACTACTCCACTCCACTTCATCCCCTAAACTCACCTTTCTCTCATAGCGAAGAATCTATTCTATTTCTATGGCTTTTGGTTTAGCGGTCGCCATTTGTTTCCCATTTCATTTAGATTTCTCTCTTGTTTGTTTGTGTGTTTGACATGGAACCCGGTGTTGTTGATGGTATAATCTCCAGGCTGCTGGAGGTAAGAGGTAGACCGGGTAGGCAGGTTCAGCTCTCCGAGGCTGAGATCAGGCACCTCTGCCTCTCCTCCAAGGATATTTTCATGCACCAACCCAATCTCTTGGAGCTCGACCCACCCATCAAAATTTGTGGTACTTCAAACCCATATCTGCATTTTCTTATATTTTTTTTTATTTTCATTGAAATTCAATTTTGTGATGGGTGTGGATGATTTTGATTATTTTCAAGAGGCTAGTCATGAGTTCTTGGGCATGAATTCATTTGCATGTTCTGACTTCAGTAGTGAGATAAAAAAGGGATGAAATTCAGATGGTTTGATGATGTCTTAATTTGTTCCAATAACCCATTTTTGATACCTCTACTTAATTTGAGATATACCATGCTTGTAATTTTAAGTAGATACTTGATTACTAGACCTATCGGGTCTTTGGTCTAAGTGTATATAAACTCTCACTATATCCCGTCCTCTTCTGATGCGGGACCTGGACTCACATGTGGAATTTCTGACGATTAACACATATATGCACTTCTGTTGGAAAATTGTGTCTTTGATTTGTAATAGACATTCCTATAGTGTGTGCTCCTATAAAAAATTATTTTATATAATAGGTAGAGTTCATTTGAACACTGTGAATGGGAGTATAGATTTCATCCGTGCATGCTCTAGGTTTATTAAGTTGTATATATTATTTTGTTGTTACAATAACCATAAATTTTTTGTTAATTTATGATGCCAATTTGACAGACCAGTATTTGTGACCATACACATATATTTATGAAAGTTTTTGAACTTTGCCGCCAATGTTTGTATGTTTTAGAACATTAGTATACTTTCTTGGCTGCTCCCATTATAATTTGTAATGTTCTCATCAAATGCAATAACACCATGGTAAATTGGTGTAGTTTTCACATGATACTATGGCTTATCGAGATTCAATTTTCAAGTACTATGTTTTATGAAATTTATAGGTACCAACTTTTACGTCCACGTGTTTAGGGCAGTAATTCATTTACTTTTTAAAGTTGGTATGGGATAATGTAGAATGGTACTAATGTACTTCGAAGCATAGTCACAACCCTTAGGTAGGAAAGGAGAAGGTATATGTTGCTCAAAATTTGCTATCCTATTTTGTGTTATTGTATCAGATCATACTTTTTCCTCCATTTATAGACTTGGAATGTTGAAACTGATGATCTTTTTAAACCATTTATGCATTTTGAGTCTTATGGGTCATGGTGCCAATAAGACATTTTGAGTCCTCTCTTTTCAGAATGTGGATTCTCAATCAACTTCTTCATGTATCTTTTCAGGTTCCTAATTCATAAATTCATGATTCAGTGCCCGTTTTAGGACAAAGTATATTAATTTGATGTGGTGTTGTAATCCTTGTGGTACTAAACATACATAGTGAACAGTAATTAGTTTGCTGTCATGCCCATCTTTTTGTAATCTATGTTGTATATTGTACTCTTCTGGCATAAAAGTAGCATTGATACTTGCAAATTGTTACTGTTTTTCTCCAGATACTCCCTCTGAAAGTAGATATTCCTTTTGATTATTCACAAATTAAGGGTTCTGGTTTTAGTTTTTGAATTTCCTCCTTTTACCATGACTTGTTTATCTCCACTACTGATGTTCTTATAATTATCTTACCAATGGATATCGTTGCCAATCTATACCTGATTAACTTATTAAAATGAAATTTTAAAACTAATTCTGGACATCACTTTCTGGAAATTGGGACATTTTGGGACACAGTATTTCAAATTTCAGAATCTACTGTCCGGGCTAGGTTCGAGTAGTTGCTGTAATGATGGAAGCTATATATTTTATTCTTCTTTTAGACACGATTCTACACTTTAAGGTGCATCAACTTGATAGTATTATTATCTCCAAAATTTAAAGTTTCATGTCCTACATTTGTTGAAATCGTATAATTATTGAAATGACACCCTTTTGTTCATGGTTCAATAAATTCGCTCGACATGGATGTATTATTTTCCTAGTCTGTAAAATCAATTACATTTTATGTATTGTATTCTTAACGTAGAAGGAATCACTATTGACTTGAACTTTTTATTTAGATCAATGGTCTTTGTAGTGTAAGAATTCACATTACCAATAAAATGATCTTAGTTATACCTTCAAAGTACATATTGCTGTATTTGCGCGGGAAACTGAATTTTCTTCCTATTGGTTTTTCCTTCACTAGTTTAAACATTTTTAATGATGCATGTCTTATATGACAATACTTTGTGCCAACAGGAGACATTCATGGACAATATTCTGATCTTTTGAGACTTTTCGAACATGGTGGATTTCCTCCTCGTGCGAACTACTTATTTTTAGGGGATTATGTAGATCGTGGAAAGCAAAGCTTGGAGACAATTTGCCTTCTCTTGGCTTATAAAATTAAATATCCTGAAAACTTTTTCCTTCTGAGGGGAAACCATGAATGTGCTTCTATAAACCGCATATATGGATTTTATGATGAGTGTAAACGACGATTTAATGTCAGGCTTTGGAAAATATTCACAGATTGTTTCAACTGCCTACCCGTGGCAGCAATTATTGATGAGAAGATACTTTGCATGCATGGGGGACTTTCTCCAGACCTCCATCATTTGAATCAGATAAGGAATTTACAGCGACCTACTGATGTGCCAGAAACTGGTTTGCTGTGTGATCTCCTATGGTCTGATCCTAGTAAAGACATTCAAGGTTGGGGCATGAATGATAGGGGGGTATCCTATACTTTTGGTGCTGATAAGGTGACGGAGGCTCTTAAGAAGCATGATTTGGACTTAATTTGTCGAGCCCACCAGGTTTGAGGGTTTTTTTTAACTTAACACTTGATACAAACAGTCAACTTATGGTTCAAGCATTTGAAAGTTTCATTACTTGCAGGTTGTTGAAGATGGATATGAGTTCTTTGCTAATAGACAACTTGTGACGATATTTTCAGCACCCAATTATTGTGGGGAATTTGACAATGCTGGTGGCATGATGAGTGTTGATGAGACTCTAATGTGTTCTTTTCAAATATTGAAGCCTGCCGATAAGAAACCAAAGTTTAGCTTTGGGAGCACAGCTACTGTTAGGCCTGGTACTCCAACTAAAATCAAGGTACATTCCCTTCATCACAGGATATATGAGACTGTTTGCTTCGGAACAATGATAAATATGAGTTTTTGTAAGTTATTGTTTCATTACATTTCTGTAACTAGAGTTTGTTGGGTCCTGAGCAAAGATTTAAGAGAACATAAAGTAAGTGCTTTCAGAGAGTAAAATATAGCCATCATGTTGTCCTCCCTAACCCTTTACATATGTATCCGTAAAGAGCAAGGGCAGCCTAATGCAATTTTTTTTTATCGGTAGCCTAATGCAAAATGCTCTCACCTTTATGGTTATGAGGAAGGATGCCATGATGCGTACCCAGCTTATCGTTGTGCCGGTGATTACCTTCAAATCCAAAAGAAGAAAGAAAGTTAAAAAACTAAGGGACATGTCATTGGATGATTCATGAGCTTCCTGATGCAGGAGCTCTAACAATTAACATATTGCACACGTGAATCGGAAATTTGGTCCTAGGGATTTGTCATTAGATGATCTTTAAGATAGGTGAATTAATATGCATAATCGTATTTATATTTTGGTCTAAAAGGACCCAGAATATGATTGGTCAAAGTTGCTTTAGAACCAACTTCAAACTGCATTGACTACTGAAAACTACTAATCGTCAATACACATTATAATGAAGCTCTGTCTTCTCAAGTATAATGTGATACTGGACAATTGCGGCCCTTTCTTTTAGGAAGCCAATAGGCACACCACACGCTACCATGCTGGCAAAGAAGTCTTTTGGTTTTGATATAATATATATGGTAGTCATTTGGTGACTTGGAGTTTTATTTTCGGATAATTCAGTTTCACTTTGAGCATTTTGCGTGTGGCCAAGTATAGTACTCATATCTCAAAATAAGTGTACTGTTTGGATTTTTGCAGAATGTTAGGGATTGGTGGAGTTAGTGCAGCTTTTTCCACATGCCCCCATTACCTGCCATGTGCTAAACCATTGAGTTGTTATAACTAACTCATAAAATGGTTAATATTTGTAATTCCTACACAATTGACTTCCTTCATAGTAAAGTGCATAGTTATTTTGGAACATTTTATTCAGAAAATTATGACACTTGTATTGGAATAAAGGTAATATAATTACTAATGGAGGCATGGACTACATGCTATCAGAGATGAAGGAGTTCATGGCTCAAGTAACTTCGTGCTTAGTTGGTTGATTTCAAATTCAGAAATCTAGAAAGTAATTCTGTTCGCTCAACTATGTAAGCTTTTAAATAAGTTCAAATATTTTGTGGCCATTTCTAGGACCGGCTATGACTATTACATGTATGTCTATTGGGGAAAGAAAATTTTGCAGTCTTTTTTTTTCTTGCTGAGCGAATTGAATATATGAATGGAACGCTCTCTATATTACTCAAGTGGAACCATTTATTCAAAATTGGCTTGCTGATTGTTTCTTTATTGCTTAGTCATTGTCCTTGCCACACAAAATTGAAGTAATAGAATATGTATCCGGATGAATGGAATCTTCTGTGTACCCAGTTATCGTAAAAGCTGTCCAACATCAGTGTTGTTAGTGGGTCCATACTAAGTATTTCTTCCCCTCTACCTGCAATATGGATGTGTGCTGTTAAGTGCTTACTTAACCCTGTATTTGAATTGCTCTTTGCAGTCGTTTCTTGGCACAGTGATGTGAGAAAACTTAAAGCTAATACCATCGAGATATCTGAACACAGCTGTCTTGAGTTGTACAACATTGTGTGGTTGCCAGAGAATCTGAGTTCCTTGAGGCAACAAGGAATAATGTCCCACTGCCAAAGATAATAACAAAAAGGTTTCTTCTGCCAAATCCTTACTAGGTTTTGATGTGTGTACTCTGCTGTCTCGTCTACAAAACTAGTTGTGATAAAGAACAGATACATAGTAGAGATATTCTCCATGTAGTAGTGATTAACATGAGAAGGTTTATAACAAGACATGACATATTCGTGGTCAAGTGATTGCACCTTTGATGCTAGTGGCATACTTCCCTTGTTTGTGTGGTTGTGCGAGTAATTCCCGTAACCAAATAATTTCAGAACAAGCGACAGACATAGCCTGATATTTTGATTTAATAGAAGATTTGGAAATCCGATCTTGCTTTTTACTTTTCCAAGAGATAAGAGTTGGCCCTAAAAAGATACACCAATCTGTGGTAGATCGACGAGTATCTGCACACCCTGCCCAGCCAGCATCACTATACGTCGAAAGGTTTAGCGAAGTACCAACCGGATAATAAATGCCTTTTCTACCAGTGCCCATGATATACCTAAGAATGCGGCGAACAATAGCCATATGCAAATGTCCTGGGGACTGTAGAAACTGACTGACTTGTTGAACTGCAAATGATAGATCAGGCCGAGTAATGGTGAGATAAACCAAACTCCCAACCAATTGGCGATAGATTGTCAGATCAAGAAGAATATCACCTTCATCCTTTCGAAACTTAATATTTAGCTCCATGGGAGTATCAACCGGAGAGCTATTCTGGATGCCAGCCATATCAACGAGATCATTGACATACTTTTTCTGGTTAAGAGATATACCTGATTTCCTCGTATGAACTTCAAGGCCCAGAAAATACGCAAGAGGACCTAGATCTTTCATATGGAAAAATTTGTGCATATGTTCGTTGAGTTGAAAAATGAGTGTCATTTGTCTCTATAATCACAATATCGTCCACATACACAAGAGGCAACACAATCCCATTCTCAGTACGACGAAGAAATAGCGATGTATTATAGGCACTGGGTTGGAATGAAAAATCTTTCAACATGGTACGAAACTTCTCATACGATGCTCTCAGAGCTTATTTCAACCCGTAAAGAGAACGACGCAATTTACAGACATTGGACGTAGGAGTGGAAAACAGACCTTGAGGTACCCGCAAAAGGACCTCCTCCTTAAGATCATCGTGAAGAAACACATTTTTAACATCCATTTGACTTAAAGTCCATTTTTGAGAAGCAGCGATGGTCAAAACAGTACGGATCGTCGTCATTTTGGCCACAGACGCAAATATCTCCTCATAATTCACACCATGTTGCTGATGATTCCCCAAAGTTGCGAATCGGGCTTTATATTGATCAATGCTGCCAGCAGACCGCACCTTGATGGTATACACCCATTTACAGCCCAGCGGGGTAACCTCAGGTGGATAAGGTACAATGTCCCATATGTGATTAATCTCTAATGCACACAATTCTTCTTGCATCGCTTGTTGTCAACATTCTTGTCGAATTGCCTGAGAGTAACTAGACAGAATAACTACAGATGATAATGTGGCAGCAAGAGTTGTTGTAGAAGAAGAGAAACCATACTGATCCGGAGGAACTGAGCATCGTGTAAATCGACGAAGAGGAATCTTTGGGAAAGAATCCACATTTGATATCACCAGAGAAGAGTCCGACAATAACCCATCATGTGAGAGCTGACCAGGTGGATCAGGCATATGTGGATCTGATAGTGCTAATCAGTTACTGGTGAATCAGGATTTGGAGATGCCAAGGATAGCAAACGGGCCGGCGGATGACGTCTATAATAAACAAATTAGAACAACCTCTATGAAAAGAACTATAAATCTGTTCAAATTCTAGAAATAACACACGAGTATCCGTGGAAATGGGGGAAGATGAGTAAAAATATTGATTGTCAAAGAAAACCACATTCCTAGAAACTCGAAGTCGGTTAGATGTTGTATCAAAACACATAAATCCCTTTTGTGTGGCATTATACTTGAGAAACACACACTAAACAGACTGCGTAGACAATTTGTTTCGTTCTTTATGAGGAAGAAGAACAAAACAAACGCACCCAAACGTATGAAGATCAGAGTACTTAGGGTGCTTTTGGTAGAGACGAAAGTAAGGTGTCTCTACTGCAATACATGAGAAAGAAGTCTATTAATCAGAGAGATTGTCGTGGATAGTGCTTCAACCCAAAACCGAGGAGGAACAAATGCTTCAATGAGTAATGTCCGAACAACATCTAGAAAACGACGGTTTTTGCGTTCAACAACGCATTTTGTTGTGGAGTATCTGAACATGAATGTTGTGACATAATACCTTTAGGGGTAAGAAACTGAAGAAAACTCGTAGTTATGTATACCCCACCCAAATCAGTTCGAAAAACTTTAATGCACGTAGAAAATTGATTTCCCACAAATGCAAGAAATTCCTTCAATTTTGAAAACACTTCTGATTTGTTTCGAAGAAAATAAATCCATTTATAATGACTATAGTCATCAATAAATGTCACGAAATATTTGAAGCGAGCATGAGATGTGACAGATGAAACACCCCAAACATCACTATGAATTAGCTCAAAACAATGCGAAGCACAACTCCCATAAGAAGGAAAAACAAGAGTATTACCTTTTCCCATTTTACAATCATCACAGTCAAATGAAAAGGATGAAATTTTATTACTCAAAGAACCAGATTTAAACAAATGATTGATAACAGTAGAGTTAGGATGACCTAGAAGTTTATGCCATACCCGACTCTATGTTATTGCAAGAGAAAATAGGGAAAATAGGCTGTATTCTAGCTAAACGTAAAGGCTTCTTCAATCCCGATAGACGTATAGGAAATAGACGGCCAACCTTAGCTCCCTTCGCTATCTCCTCCCCTGAATCCTGATCCTGCACAGTGCATCCATCAGATGAAAACTTCACGTCATACTTGTCATCAATAAGTTGAGCAACAGAAACCAAATTCGTAGATAATTTGGGGCAGATAAAAACATCCTTAATTCGATTAGATAAATCATCAACAGCCGTAATAGGTAACTGACTACCATTAGCAGTTTCAACCATAGACGAGCCACCATATGGGCGAATATTATGAAGTTCATTAATAGTGAGGTAATATGATTAGCTGCACCATAATCCATAAACCATGTAGAGCTAAAGGAAGAGGAGTTACCATGAATACCATGGGAGGAGAAGGCTGACACAATAATCTGTTGAACCATATCTGGAGTCAAATGTGATACCGAGGTAGAGGTGGATGCAGCAGGACCAGTAGATGTTGGATTAGACCTCATGGAAGCATGATATGCAGCTTCCGAACGTCGGGGTGGATGAATCTTACACTCCTTAATAGTATGCTCGGTCTTCTTGCAATAGTTGCACTTCTTCGTGGGACACTGTTTTGCTATGTGACCATATTCATGACAGTTGAAGCATTCTGCACGGAATTTAGGTTTAGTTTGAGCAGCGAATGCGACAGAAGACGATTCTTGATCGGAGTAAGCATGCATTGCTCCTCCCTCAGCAGCTCACTGAAGCATACAACCAACGAAGGAGTAGGATTTCTGTTTAGCAATGACGACCTAGTAGTCTCAAAATCTGGACGAAGCTTCGTCAGAAATTGACTCCTTTGACGGTTTGTCAACATAGCTTGAACGGTCACCATGGACTCCATAGAAATATCAGCAAGAGAAATTTCCATATAATCAAACCAAAAGTACTAGGAATTGAGAATAATATTCCTATATGGAAAGTGAGCCTTGTTGAAAATTGGAGATATCCAATTATAACTGAAAGAGGCGGCCAGAGTGATCTTAATAGTACACCAGTTTTAAATAGGACCACATGTCTTTAGCGGTTTTGAACGGACGCAAATTCATAAGAATTTGAGATTCTACGGAACCTAAAATCCAACTATGAATCTGAGCATCTTTAACATCCCAATCAACAAGTTTTGCGATTGGGATGGCCGGTGTAGTAGTGGTAGTTCTTGTGTCATTTGATTTCCATGGTGAATCAGATGCATAATCCCAAAGATCTTTTCCTTTTAAAAATATTTTAAATTGGAAAGCCTATGCAGAATAATTTTTCCCGTTAAATCAGACACAATTATTTTCGAGTTTGTCCATACTTGGTCTTGATGAACACGAAAAAGGGAACAGTAGAACCTGAAAATCGAAAAACAATTTCCGGCGATCGGGGCGTGAACTTCGGCAGCGGCGCGTGGGCGTGTTTCCGGCAACGAAAATCTCGGCACTGGTAGATTGGCGTCTTTTGATTACTCTGGTGATGGAGGTAAGATGAAACGGGTGGCGAAACTGTGCAGATCTAACACGACATTAGGTTGGAACCTACTGCTTCTGACGGCGCGTGCAGGCTCTGCTGGCGGTCCGACAACCATAGACGGTGACGAAAAACCTCTGACTGGAAGACAGGACCGGTGACGACTCCGACGGCTTGGAGCTCTGGCGAAAAGAACTTGGATAGAGAGCTCCGGTGGCTGGAGCTCAACGACGG
This sequence comes from Geranium brycei, assembly GCA_036897365.1. Lineage (NCBI taxonomy): Eukaryota > Viridiplantae > Streptophyta > Magnoliopsida > Geraniales > Geraniaceae > Geranium > Geranium brycei. Next base: position 2,310 of record JAYMTP010006059.1, on the reverse strand, counting down.
GAAGAGGTAGAAAAGAGAAGAGAAAAAAATTATATTTCAAGCTCTGATACCATGACAATTTAGAGAGATACCTGTGTAATGTTGTGTCTTCCTTTGCCGAGATCGATCAAATAAATAGGGAGAATAGTATCAATCCATATTAATGGATATGAACACAAGGGATAATGACACTTTGTTACACCTAACTATAATGAAATGACACTTTCATACCTTAACTAAATTTTTTTCTTTTTTGGTACCCTAACTATTTTTATTGACAACCTACCCCCTAAAATGCATAAAATACCTAATCTACCCTTGGTTCAATTGAAAAAAAAATAATTGACACATAAAATACCTAAACAATAGAATTGACAGATAAAATAGAATTAAAAAAGCTGTTCCTCGGGTATTTTAGGTATTTTATGTGTCAATTCTATTTATTTTTTCCAATTGAACCAGGGGTAGTTTAGGCATTTTGAGCATTTTAGGGGTAGGTTATCAATAAAAATAGTTAGGGTATTAAAAAAAAGAGAAAATTAGTTAAGTATGAAAATATTACTTTGTGATAGTTAGGTGTAACAAAGTGTTATTATCCCTTAACACAATGACAAAGAATCAGGGTCTCAAATCATGATCTTAACTTGATAATATTCTTGCAATTACTCACTTGATTAACATACAACCCCACTGCAAATTAAATTAACTAGTAGTTGTAATAAACTAAAAAAATGTTTTAACCATTGACGGTAGCTAAATCCAAGGTTTTATTTAGACAAACAAGTTGCGTTCCTTCAATGGTGCTCATCAACAATTGAAATGAAACTTGTTCGAATGTTGAGGTCCCTATAGTTGATGGCGAAAAACGAAGTCTTGTCTTTTCCCTTACGTAGATTATTACTACTGCAGAAAAAGTTAGTTGATTGGCTTCGCTTTTGGTTGTCATCTTCGACCTATTTATTGGTACATCTAGCTAGTTTTCCAGCAGATACTCCCATAATGTATACCAAAGTTTGTTCGTTCAACTCGTTAAATACTTGACTTAGGAAATGTTGATTTTTGTTCAAGTTGTGTTGCGGTGCCTAACATCTCACTAGGGGTGGGCATGGGTTTAGAACCGGACCAACCGGTCTAGAACCAGACCGAACCGTGCTCCTCGGTTCTCAATTTTTGAGAACCGGAACCGGAACCATTACATGATAGAATGGTTTGGTTTTGGAACCGTTTATTTGGTTCGGTTCCCTGGTTCTACCCACTAGAACCGATCAATTCTTTATTTTTGTTAATTATGTGGTTTAAGATACAAATTAGATGATTTTAATTCGCATTTTAGACAAAAACATGAAATTTATAATCATTAAAAATTTAACAAACAAAAATATTAAAACTTAATTATTAAACTCAATCAAATTATAAAATCACAAATAAATTAGTAATAAAAGATAAGTAATATATCTTTCTCGGTTCATTCTTTGATTACTTCATATAAATTGATGGTGGTTCGATGAATGTTTAGCATACCGGTCCGGTTTCGGATACCCGCCGGTTCTATGTTTGAAGAACCGAAATCGAACTGAAAATCTATGGTTCTTTCATTTTTAGAACCAGAATCGGAACCGTTACCCGCGGTTCCTGAGTCTTTGGTTCGGTCTTCGGTTCTGGGTCCAAAGTGTCCACCCCTACATCTCACATTTACTCTTTCAATTTCAATGCTTCTTAAGAACGAAAAAATATGGTGCTCTTACCTAGCACAAAACCTTAGTACACAATATTGCCGATTTTTTTTAAAGTATATGTTTTGGAAATTGTTGGGCATGAGCATTTGCAATGAAGAATATTAGGATGACCTATCGGATCAATGTTGTAAAAGAATTTAGGCGTTAGTCGGTCGGAGAGAATCTTCTAGGAACTAATCGGTAATTAATATGAAAATGAATGAGATTGAAAAGTTAATTGAGAGTTATAGAGGATTAATTGGAGACTAATTGAGAGATTAATTGTTCTCGCAAGAATAGAGTTCTCAAATAGCACAACATAACCACAATTAAAGCAAAGAGAACAATGGAAAATCTTTTCGTTTTGATTTATTTGAGATGATGCAACCTCTTGATATATTACAAGAAAATGTTAAGAACAAACTAAAGGAAATTAAGAAATCCTCTTTACTGGCCTGGAACGTTTTCAGATCGTGTGCTGCAATTGATAGCTATTGGGGATAATGACTCACAGAGAGTTATTCTTTTGGTCTTCCTCTTTAAGTGGCGGCTAGGGTTTTGTGGAGCCACCGCACCTAGCCCTTTTATGGGCTAGGTTCGTGATCCCCTAAACCCT
>JAYMTP010006058.1:0-12537 GCA_036897365.1 Geranium brycei | reverse complement strand
ATATATGTTATATTATATTAATCTAGGTTTTTTAATGAGTTGGTAATTAAAATTTGGTTTTTTCACTAAAATCTTTTTTCAATTTGGTTTTTTCACTAAAAGTTGGTAATTAAACTTTTTTTTGAATCACCCACCAATAAAACGTAAGTTCCCGCTAAAATCTTATTTCTATTTAAAATTCAATTCAGATTAAACGAAATTCAAATAACATGTCGGCTCGATCGAACCGCCAATTCTATTCTGCCAACTCCAATGTATTTTAAACCATGTTATTACAAAAATAGCCCAATACGTGGTAGATATTTATTTGATATTTGTTTAAATTAGTGGGCCCATTTGCTATATTTTAAGTCAATCTAGGTGGGCCCAAGTTGGTCCAAGTCGTCCAATACAAAATCTGGATAGAGTTGAAAGAGATGGGTCCACCGACAATTATTGATTAAGTTCGACGTGTCGTTTTCGTTCACTGCGCAAAAACGAATATATATATATATATATATAAAAGAAAATTTCTGCTGGTGATACATGACATCTCTTGTAAAGAGGTTTTTATCATTTTATTTTTTTTAAATATTTAAATATTTTTTTAATTTATGTTATTTCTAACTTGAATCTTATTTAACATAGGTTTTTAATTTATTCGTTTTATTTTCATAATAATAATTGGTTATTTCTAATTTGAATCCTATTTAACATAAGATAATCTATTATTTAAAGAGACGGATAGCCGTTTCTTCCATCACTCCCTAAAACCCTAGCCGCCACTCCTGCTCTTCTCCAGGATGTCGACCCACCGGTCACGTTGAAGAGACCTCAATTCTTTAATTGAGGTCTATACAAGTTGTAAATACAAGGTGCAAGACATTTTCGGCAAGTGTAATTAATTGTTAATTAACGTTAAAACCTTTTCTCATTTGTCATTAAACAGACTTCCCTCTAATTCAATTCAGGATTGTTAATTTCTTCCGCAGTCAGTGGCCTCAACTCCCAAACCAGATCAAGATAAGAGATTATTTTTATCATGTAAACACAATTTAGTTTGCTGATTGTGTTTTAATTCTGTCTTTTATTTCTTCTGTTTTCTGAACTTTTAATATCAATAAATATTAACAATTAATATTTATCACCAACACAATTAGTTTTAGCTTGCATCTTTATCAGGCTTCAATATTTTTTTAAATTTCTGGTTGTTATAAAAGTGTTTCTAATACACTCATAATTTCAAAAGAACCATAATAACAATGTTGGTGTGGCGTTTCATGAATAACGCACTTCAGTGGCACCACAAGCAATTGAAGATTCATCTGACATTCATCTAACATAATACATGATATAATTATAATGAATATTAATAACAAAGACCAAAAAAATGGATGGTTCTAAATATTTATGGTTAAATTCGGTTCGAATCAATATTTAGATTTTTTTACTATATAAGCTGAGCGTAATCTTGTAATACTAAAATTTAATAAAGCTGCGTACCGAAGTGGATAGATTTAGATATTTGATTTTGAACCATTTGCATTAAAGATGATAACATAGCGAGTTTGGACTAGATATTTTAGCCCTGATCAATTTTCCTGACATTGTTTGGCCCCCAACATTTTTGAATTTTCTCGAGAAAATATTATTTGTAATAAATTTCAATATCAACCATACCCTTTTTGCTTGGTAAAGAAGGATACGAGGGATTATATTTTTTTTCATGCTATGTCACCAAGATTATTTGGAGAGATAGACGGGTGGCAATGTACAAGTGTGTCTGCGAGGAGATTGTCGTATGGGGAACTGGTTTCAGATTGTGTCCGGTTTAGATGTATTATTCCTCTCGGTTTTTGTTGTTTTTGTTTCAAGAAGCTGTAATTTGATAGCGTAATGTGCTTATCAAGTTTCTATCCCTTCGATCCTTTTGGGTGTTGTTGGATGTGATGCTGCCCCTAATAAAGCCGAGTTTCTAAGCTAAACACATGCACATCCTGATTAGATGGTAGGTGATATTTTGACATCCCAAGTTTACATGTAAGACGTATCATAATTTTGTACCACAATAGATATAGCCACTAGCTCGGGGACGAACGTGTAAATTCACAAGTCCACAGAGAACACAAAGTCGAAATGTCAGTCTTACCCTCTACGAATCACGCAAACCAAACCACTAAGCAATGCCACGTAGACACGGTACACAATTTTCTTAATAAAATAAATAAATAATAATAGTGCAGCGCCAAAAAAAAAAATCCGAACCGCCAAAGACTTAGCACAGTACCAAATAATAATATTAATCGATAAATAAAATAGAGGAACCCTAATTTCAACACCCATCGTCTTCAACCTCCATCTCCGCCTCCACACACTCTCTCTCTCTCTCTCTCTCTCTTCAGATTCACAGATCCATCGACCTTCTTCTCTGTACATACATATTTATAGAACCAGATCGGATCTGTGTATTTGTTCTTCGCTCGATCGTCGTCGACGAGGTCTCTCTTCCGATCGCCTTCACGGCCATGGTTGTGAACGAGAACAGGCCGTCGAAGCGCTTGAAGAGGCGCGTGACCGCAGATCTCTACGACATCCTCTCGTTTCCTTCAATCGCCGACTCCGGCGAGTCTCGCGGCGCCGCCGCCGTGAACTTCCGGAGCGCCGTCGAGAGCTTCCTCTCCAGGCACGCGCGCTCCACCTTCGCTCCGTCGCTCTTCCCCTGCCTGCTGACGTGGCAGATCCTCCTCCGCGTCGGAGACCTCACGGAGGGCCTCGATTGCTCGCCGATCGCGGTCGCTCTCGACGTCGTCGAGGAGGACGTGACCAGGTCCACCCGATCCGTCTACTGCGACCAGTGCCGAGTCGTCGGTGAGTCGACTCGCCGATTTCTGGAAAAAAATCTCCAGGAACTGTGTAGATTGTGTTTGAACTTCGATTTTGACCGAGTAGTTTCAGAAGCAGCGTTGTTTAGCGAGTCGAATCACTGAGTCGAGCTCTTTACCTTCATAAAACTGACTAAACCACGAAGAACTGTGTTGTTTAGCTCATGCATGACTTGGAGCATCTTAATATAATTGAAAAAAACAAATAAAATACGTAGATCATGAAATAATACAGATCAGATGAAAAATGGAAGAGTAGCTGAGAGATAATAGAATTCAACGAAATGTTCACAAAATTGATAAAATTATCTCTGCATGATTTTTGTTTTTGGATATTTGTTCATGATTTTGACTCTGAATCTGGATTGTGGATTGTGAAGGTTGGAGTGGACATCCTGTTTGTAGGAAGAGGTACCATTTCATCATCAGAGCCAATAGCAGTTCATTAGATGGGTATAAGAAGGCTTGTTCGAGGTGTGGAAACCTGCTGCAACTCTCTGAGTCCAGGTAGAGATCATACTGAAAATACTGTGTTTTCGATGTATATCATCATGGCTAGAATTTGATTTTGTTCGTGTTGAAGATAAGCTGTAAATCCCTTAAATTTGCAAACAATGATCAATCTAGTTTCACCTTTTGTTCAAGTTGGATAGAATTTGTGATATATACTGTATATTATTGGACTCTTCAGTATTTGGTTACATTATGCATCTTTATTTATAGTAGTGTTCTATAACTCCCAATATCTAGGGAGAAGGAGAACTCGGTAAAACCGGGCTAATTGAGTTTTAGAACTCGTTCTTGATGGTTCAATTTTGAACATGATTACAGTTTGTCAAATTCTATTTTCATATTTTACATATACTTTGAAGCTGTTGTATAATTTATGCTTTTGTTTTAATTTGTTTGAAAGTATCATATTTTATTAAAATATTGTCTCTTTTCTGTCTTTCATGTGACTTATTCATTTACAATACAAAATTAAAACTAGTTTTTCCGGGTTTCTCATGATTCCTTATTTTCTGCCTTGTCGAGTTCTGCCAACCTCAAATTTTAGAACCTTTGTTTTTATAAATGGAATGCTGTGCTGTTAAACAATAGACATTTTATCTTTTCATGAGTATGTGTATGGTTCTATGAATGAATACTATGATGATGGCATTGTTCCCCCTAGTAAAACCCATCTTCTTAACCTTTGATTTGTTTGTAGGTGCAAATTGTGCAACATGATGACCACTGCAGATGATCTTGAAGACTGGGTGTATAACCAATTTGATGATAACACCCATCTTCTTCATGGCGTTGTCCACTCCAATGGTTATGGACACCTTCTTACTGTCAATGGTAGAGAAGGTGGATCCAAGGTCATCTCTGGCTCTGACATCATGAACTTCTGGGACAGGCTGTGCAAAACGCTCGCCGTCAGGTTTGGCCTCCCAAACTTTCTCTACTGCATCATGTTTTATTGGGTTCAGTGAATGCTTTCAGGTCATGTATGCAATGAAGATGAATTTTAATCTCCAAACAATTTTTCTGCTTACATGTTTTTATGTGCATCATATACACATATCAACTGTCTCATCAATGTTTTGCTGGGTTCAATTATTGCTAGTTTCAGGTCATTTATGCCATGGAGATAGTTTTTAATCTGCAAATATTTCTTCTTCATACATTGATTTTTTGTGACCTTTGTAATATAAGTAGTCTTATTATTTTGGGTGTATTATGTTTGTTTTGTAAGTGAAGCAACTAGCAATTGTATGTTAAATCAGATATTACTTCATTGATGAGTTCCTTGTTTCTTACAAAGAAGAACACTACATGTTGTAGTTCTATCCAGAGATGAGATTGTCATAAATTACAAAGTTCTGAGCATCTTTGTTGTCTTCTGTGCCTTTTTATGCTTTATTTCCCTGTAGAAAACATAAGAGATACTATTACCAGACTAGTTTAGAAAAATGAGCTGGTAAAATATGAAGATTGATGGTTTGGTTGTTTTAGATATTTACTTTATTATTGCCTCTTCATTATTCAGATATTTATGTATATAGTATCTTAGGTACAACGGCTCAATCTTGACAACTAATAATAATAAAAGCTAATAATAAAAGATATTGATGTCTTTTGAACGGCGTGCTCTTTTATCTGTATCTGATTGTGTATAAAGTTATCATATCATAGACAAAACCAAAGGACAAAAGGATAGGCAACATGAGAAACAAGTCTATTCCACATAGGCAAAGATTCAACAATCTTACCAACAATTGAACGATGTACCATATTTATGTTTAAATTGCAAATCTTCATGTTTCTGTACCTACACCTTGAAACAGGAAGGTCACTGTCATGGACGTTTCAAAAAAATACGGAATGGAGTACCGACTACTACACGCTGTCACAAAGGGCCATTCCTGGTACGGAAACTGGGGGTACGAGTTTGGGTCTGGAAGCTACGCGGTCACCGTTGACGCTCACCGTGAAGCGGTTGAATCCCTCTCTGGCATGTCGTTGGCGCCGTTACTGCACCAGGGTCGAAAACCCCGAACACGGCTTCAAGATGTCATCGCCTTTTACCAGTCACTGTCGGAATTAGAACTTTTGACAATGAAAGACCTCTTCTCATTTTTGCTGGGGCTCGTGAAGAGCACTCGCAAAAAATCAAACTTTGTTAAGTCGGGTTCTAAAACCTGCACTGTGTTGTGTGCTTGGTCGAGAAATGATGTTGAAAGAGTTAACCAGGCCTTGGTGAAGGTGCTTACAGCAGCTGTTGATGGCCAGTGGGTTTCGATCCGCTGTCTTAAGGGAGCTTTGTGTAAGGTTGCTTCCCCAGAGTTGCTTGAGTACTCCATTAAACATCTAGCCGGGACATTGACGTCAAATGGCAAGGTGGTTCGTGCTCGATGCAATCCGAACTCTAGCGCTGTTGAATATAGGTAAACACTATCCTCTATTTTGGGTTTTGTGCCCTTGAGCATAAGGTGTAAACGAGCCAAATCAAATCTAATTTTGGTAAGGCTCGGGTTAGCTTAGCTTGAGCCTCGCTTAAACTCAAGCACGTCTCAATAATTAGTCAATATTTAGAATACTGAATCGATTTCACATAACCTGGCAGATCAAGTTGGCTTAGGTTGGAATATTTAGAATACTATACCGATATCACATAACCGGGTAGATCAAGTTGGCTAGGCACGTTTGGCGGATTTAGGCTTTATTTTTAAAATTTAAAATAACCACTCGGGTTTTTTTTAAATATGTTGAAAATAATAATAATATGAAGCACCAAAAATAAAAATATACTTTTATACAATTTTAGTTTGTAACAGACATGTAACAAACATTCAAAATTTTTTTTATATATCCCAACTATATATATATATATTATAATTTTTATTTAATAGTGTACATATAATAAATTATTTACCAGAAATTAATTTGAGTTATTAAATATGTTTGTTTCAACCTAAAATTTATATTTTTAATTTTTAATTATATTAAATAAAAGTCTAATTAATTAAATTTTATGCAGATCAGTCTTGGATAGATCAGTCTCACATCCATTTTTATTGATAACAGGCTTGAACACCTCAGTTCGCAGCAACAAGGAATGCACTTAAACTTGAGCCGCCCCTCAGAGGAGCAAGTGAAGAATGATCTCCGGTTCCTATACGATTCTTTACTCAACCCCCAAACCATGGTAAATTACAGCCCGGAACACACAAGGGATCGCATGATCGAGGCAGTAACCAAGCTCATAGACTGTAAGCAATTCATGAAGGACTACAAACCCGATTCAACGGGAGGTGAAACAGATCCTAGTTCTCTCTTGTACTGGTGTCATGTTGAGATCTCAGACGGCGGTGCTGAAGAGCCCATGCCGCCTCCCGAGCTTGTTGTGCTACCTATGGATGCTACAGTGACTGAACTCAAGACTGAGGTTGCCAGAACGTACCAGGAGGTGTATCCAATGTTCAAGAAGTTTAGGGTTGAGAAACTACCTGAATACGGGAATGTGGACGACTCAATGACTCTCAGGTTCCTGATCGGCTCGAGCGGGGATGTAAGGACCCGAGGCAGGTGCTGTACCAAGCACGGGCTTGCCAGGTTCCGGATGGAGAGGGGAACAGAGAGTTGGCGCGTGGATTGTGTTTGTGGGACCAAGGACGATGATGGTGAGCCGATGCTGGCCTGTGATGCATGCGGCCTCTGGCAGCACCAGAGGTGTGTTGGGATCGAGAGTTCCGATGCCATGCCTGTGAAGTTTGTTTGCATTGTGTGCGCCCGGGCAATTGATGAATTGCGAGGCTCGGGTTTTGAGGAAAGGAGTTTGAGTGCACCGAATGAAACTACTTGCAGAGGTGATGCAGTGTCAAGGGATGGTCCTGGCATGAAGACCTTGACGGTGACGTTCGGTGTCCGCTGATTGTAAATGTTTTTTTCCCTTTCTCTGGCTCTGTTTATGCCTGACTCCCTTGTGATTTCTCCAAGGTTTTGCATATACTCTCTTATTTAATGAGTTCTGTTATGTACATATTCTTATGTCACTGTGCTAACAGCAAAATCTAATTGAAGAAAATAGTTAAGATACCATAGAACAGAACTTATAGGTATGTGAAAACGGAGTACTCTGGAGTCAATAAATATTAAAATTCCTAACGGCTAATTATTAAATCCTTAAAAGACTATTTCCACACAACTAGAGTGCATAAGTCAGGTGACCAAATTCTGCCGGCTGTAGTCGGACCCGATTTCGGGTCTTAAAATTACAGATCCAATGAAGTCGGTCCAAGGACCAACCCACGGTTTGGGTTGGATAACCGGACCGTGGCCACCCCTAGTCAGGTCTCTCTCACTCCTCATTCTTCCCTCGTTAATACCCTCTCTACTTCCTTTCTCTCTTCCAACATTCTTTGTATTTCCTCTTAGGAGACGCCTAGACTCTAAATCTATTTTACAATATCTTCTGTAGCTTGATTAATTAAATATTCGCTTCGAGCTCGCCGATGGGCCATTTAATAAACGAATGGAAACTCTAAGAACAATACGAGGAAAATGAATGAACAATGAAATAAAAAAGAGGCCTAAGGAACAACTTGAAGACCGACTGCATTATCCATCTGAATCTACTGGATTGATTGAATCATATCCTCGCCACTACCATTAGATTTGAAACCCATGTATCCCGAATTTTTCTAGCACTTGCAACAAGGTCAGGGAGGACTGGACTGTTGAAACTCTCTTCTATACGAGAAGGATATGGGGGTTCGGGGGGGTTCCAAAACGAAAAGGCGCCCCTTTCACTGCATGAAGAGAGACGACGGCAAAACCGAGGGATGGGGAACATAAGCCAAGGAAGCCTTCCAGTGCTGACGCCTTCTGGTTTGACTTTGGGCTTGCCAAATACCTCCACAAGAGGGGGAATTAAGATCATCTAAACCCAGCCCACCATCCAAAGGATAACCCTTTGGAAGCTCGTTTAATATTTAGTTAACCATATATTTTTACCTTTTAATAAATATGTATAATAAAATTAGACGAGTCGATTTGGAACTTACTCGTTTAATATTTAATTAATTATATATATATTGATTTAATATTAATTAAACATGTATTAGAATTACGCGAGCCGAGCTCAAATTAGTTGCATAAGCTCGTTCAAGCTTGAGCTGAACCCTGCCAAATTGAGGCTCGACTCGTCTCATTTACGCCTCTATGTTTCTTTGCAAGTATATATAAATAAAAGCAAAAATGGTAGTTGAAGTTTACCTCCTATATTTGTCACACATGCACTCACTCACCCACCAATGAATGCCCTGTAAATAAGCAGAAGGATTAGTAATAGACATCAGGTTGTCCGCAAATATTTGAACAAAAACACAAATACCATAACTCTCGCAACAAGGAAATATTAACTGGATTGAATCAAGTGCCAATGTGATATGTTTCAGATGTAATATTTTGAAAGACAACTCGCCCAAGTATTCACAGTAAAATACTAAGATATATAACACAACCAAGAGGCCTAGAGTCTGCACGTATAATATAATACAGAGCGGTGAATATGCCTGACCATACACTGGAAACAGGAACTCAGATTCTTAAGCGCCCAACCCTTCTAAATTTAGATCTTCGCTGAATCAAGCGTCGGAGATCTTATGTTTAAGTAATATCATTCAAAGGTAAATTCTTCAATTACGCCACAAGATATCTAACAAATATTTTGAATAAAATAAGTAGTATCCCGTAAGTGCCATCTCCATTTTTAATAGTTGACTAGGCATGAATTACCATTGATGCACTAAACAAAGAGTTGAAGAAGTGTAGAGGGCTTCTAGTAATAACTAATAAGCATGATGTAACTGGTTCCAACCCCCACACACGCTATTAACAGTAAAAACTTAAATTACCCGTGATGTACTCACATTAGTTACTTACATAACAACTTGAATTGTAAGGACATAGAGCACATGAGGGAAAAATGGTGAAAAGACAAGCACCAAAACATGAATCCCTGATGGGACACTTACTCTGGGGCAAAGAGAGAATTAAGTTTTGGGTTACATAGGGACTGGGATTCCTATGTTAAAAGGTAAACCTTAGTAGAGTTTGGTAACTTAATATATTGGTGGCTTGTAAATTAAATAAGTTCGCCTTAAACTTTTCCCCGCAGCTATTGGCAAAAACTAGCAAACTCAGCTCACGGGATTATTTACTCTTCTCTTCTAGGGCACTTCAATGTTAAAATCATAGGGGAGCATATAATTTTTTTGAGCTCTTACTTCTTTCTATAAACATGGCCCAAATTTGCAAAGAAAATTGTACAAAAACTGCTTCTATGGAAAATAAAATCAGGAATTGATGCAACATATTTCTTAGAAATATCAGTATAAATAAACTTGAAATATGAGGATGAATTATATATTCATACCTTATGAATATAGATGCATAAAAGGGAAAAAAATCAAATCTTCAAAACCAGAATTCAAATTTATAAATTGAATAGTTGGCAGAAGGGCTTTTACCTATGGTCAGCTCCAGCTAATATGTGATTTTTGGATATTGATGCATCGAGCAGCTTCTCTTGAGAAGCTTACAAATCATTAATCTCACATCAAATACAGTATTCACAACTATATAGACACTTTCTATAAACGATAGTATGAAACAGAACTAAGTAATAAGGATACAACACAATCATAAATAATGAAAGGACAGTAAAATATACCACCATGAAGCTTCATCATGAATAATTGCAGGTACGTCCAATTGCTTAATCCGTAAAAAGGTCCGCAATAAGTATAACCTTGTAATACACATACAAAGGAGATGATATACAGTTCAAACTGAATTATACCCAAAACAGCATTTCTTCTGGCTGAAACCAGACACATTATGACCAACTGTATATAGAAAGTTATCATCTCTAATTTCATATTCAAAGCAAAATAAAAATAAATAATCCATTGAGACGTGGACATGAAAAAAAAAAACTAGCTTTGTAGAGTTTGTAATGTTCACCATTGATTCACTAAGGTAAAGAGGATTACTCCAACACACAGTTTATTTGTTCTTCAGTGGCATCTGTCTACAATGGATGATCAAGAAGTCATCTACCTTTTTGCTATCATTTGCCACTTATTGAGAATTATGACTTCAAATAGACACTAATGACATGCAACAATTGCATATAAATGATTACTTTCAAAATTGTTGTACAAAATTCCAAATTTTGGCAGTTACAAAATAAACGAGATTAGGGAGTCGAAATGGTAATTGGCAATGAAAACGATGGAAAATGATCCAAAATATTGGCAAAATCCAGAGGTTTTGACTGTTAAATTGAACCTACTCTCTCAAGTAGAAGATGCAAATAAATATAACTACGATAACTTTCTTGGAAATTTATGCATTACATGTGTTTGGAATCAGCACAACATTTTGGATCGTACCAAAGAAATTGAATGCATGACATCAAAACAATAAATATAACTACTATAATACCAAAAATGTTTAATGGAACTTCTCAATGATACAAATAGTAACTAACATTCATCACAACAAAAAACTTCAGACATAAATGTATGTAACATATTTATGATGTTCTTATTGTTAGAAAGTAAATGCCAATTGAAATCCATAGAGGAGATCCTGACTGATGAGAAACAAGAAAAACCCTAACAATTGACTAGAAACCAAAGAAACTAGCAACCATTCATGGCACTGCTGCACAGTTGATCCCGAGGACCTGATCTAGCTTTCTTACAGATTTTATAAGCAAATGATACAAACTAAATTAGGTTGGAGCAAAAAACATTGAAGAACATGGAATCATATCCAGAACCTAGCTAATTATACCAGCAACGACTATGATCTATTTTCTCTTCCAAACCTAGGCAGATGAACACAATTAAACCATATAAAACTAAATTAGTGCTGGGAGACATAGATATTAGGATACAAACATCATAGAAACAAAACCGAATACGATAACAGTTTTCCTGTTCAGTTTCTCAGAAGCCAAACAGAGATGACAAAATACACGAATCAAAACTGAAATAGATGAATAAATTAGCAAATAAAACATGAGATAGAGAGACATGTTGAAGAATCGAACCAGATTTCGGAATTGAGGCAAAATTAGGTTTGAGAAACAAGCATTGACGAACATGGAATCATATCCAGAAGCTGGCTAATTACATAAGCAATGATTCCAAACCTAGGCAGTTGAGCAAAATCGAACACAATTAAAGCATATACAATACAGCTAAATTTGTGCTAGGAAACAGAAATATTAGGATACAAACATCACAGAAACAAAACCGGATACGACAACAGTTTTCATGTTCAGTTTCTCAGAAACCAAACAGAGGTGAAAAACAAAACACTCGAATCAATAAGAATTGATTCGAGATACCTGTTGAAGAGCCGAACCAGATTGCCGGAATTGAGAACAAAGACCTAAAATCCATCACTTCAATTCACCACACGGAGCAAGATAGACCTCACGGAATCGAAGAACTGCGAAGAGGAATGTACAGAATCGGAGCACTGAGAAGGAGAAGAGAGGATCGAGAGCTAGGGCTCCAGAGAATCTCCAGAGAGAGTAAAAGAAGTAGAAGACAGTTGTTGAAGGCTTGAAGCTGAGAGAGAATGATGAATTGTGTGTGTGTGTGTGTGTGTGTGTGTGTGTGTGTGAGAGAGAGAGAGAGCGTGTTTTGCTGTCACAAAACTCAAAAGAGTAGATATGATGTTAGGTTTCGGAGGCACGTGACTCTCACGTTTTTACTCACTGTCCCGCCACCGTTGATTATAGTAAGGGCTGTCCATTTTACCTGGTAACCCGACTCACCCGACGAACCGATCCGCCACCCGACTCGACTAACCCAACACCCGACTGACCTGATACCCGACTAACCCGAACCCGACAAGCCAACCGAGTCGAGTATTGGGTACAATTGTGTAACCCGCCGGGTACCCGACAACCCGACAATATATATAAAATTTTAATATTTGTTCACTGGCCCCAGCCCAACATAATCAACCAAACCAGGCCCAGCCCAACAGCCACAGCTCAGACTTCAACCCAATGAAGCCCAGCACGGCCCATTTCAGTTCCTGCTCTGCTTTGTGACAAAAACGTTTATAAACCATGAAACGTTTTCATGCGTTACCGATGTGG
>JAYMTP010006057.1:0-12540 GCA_036897365.1 Geranium brycei | reverse complement strand
GCTCGAGTTTGATTCATTTATCAAATGACGCACCCTTGGACTTAATCTCTATATAAATTTGCTTAGAAAATTTACAAATTTTCAATAATTAACCGATAATTTAATTAATAAAATTTAATAGACAAAAAAAAGTTTAATGAAAAATGAAAAAACAATTTAACAAATACAATAATGATTAAAAAAATAATATAACTATGAACAAAAAAGTAAACAGAGAATGAAAAATGCTCCATTTTAAAAGTTCACACTTACTAAAGTAAGTTTAGGCCCAAAGATCATTAAAAAGCACACAATTATTAAAAAGATTGTCAATTCCAAGGTTTGAACATAGGACCTCATAGGTAAAATACTACACACTTACCACTAATTAAGCCAAACAACTTTTTTTGTTAGTTGCACAGTTTTCGTATAAATATCAAATTTTAATGGGGGATTATCCAATTTTCGAATTTTTTTTATATGATTTCTTTCTGAATTCTCGGGCCAAGGGGGCAGGTGCCCCCCCCCCCTTGGATCCGCCACTGCCTACCTCCAATAAGCCACGCCCTAGTCCGTCTGCTCTCACTGCACTGATCTCCACCGTTCCCGTAGCAAACTAATAACCGAAACTTATCTTCTCAACCACCGCTGACCCCCTCCCGAACCCGTCTCCCCTCACAGATGATATCAAAATAATACTCCCCCAACTTTACCATCGCAAAGTCACCGTCAACGTCCTCCGCCGTCGAAGTCACTACAGCAATTCGTCGAAGCCTTCCTGTAGTCCCACACCGGCAACCTTGGCGTACCTTGCCAAAAAGACGAGACCGAAAACCCAGAATATTAGGGAAAGACTCGCGTAACTCGATACATAGAGTCGCGACTCTATTCGCCGGTAGCCGGACCTCCCGTCGCCGAGAGCTAGCTCCCAATCGCAGACCGCCCGAAGCCGCCGCGTACCTCGACACACAAAGTCGCGACACAGAAACCCTAACAATAGGGTAAAGACCGTGTTTTCCAAGTGCAACGTAATTTAATATTTTAGTTAAATTAATTTTAGATTAAAAATTATTTTTTAAATGACTTTCAAAATATATAATTCTTAATATCATGGGTAATTTTGTCGTTTAATTCTTAATATTTAAAAAATGCATATAGCACCCCTAATTACAGACCCTAAATTTACTCACTCGAGAGTCAAACAAATTATATTGATAACACTTCTATGCAATTGGATGATACTTTTTTGACAACCACTCAAAATTTCATATATATCATTGAAGCATTGAAATCCAATTCATCTTGGACAAGTACAAAGCACATGATGTGTACTACATTTTATTTTATATGCATGTGTGTCATGATAAGTATATGTCGCCATGTTAGGTTTTTGGATCGAGCTTTAGGTTCCATGCATTTTTTTCTCTATTTTTGGTGACTCTCCAATCTCGAAATGATGAGAGGACGAATATGCTGCTATGCATATATGTTATGAGCGAAATTGCCCATATACAATTGGGACAAGAAATATAGCCCATGTTTTCATCTGCTTTTGAGTCAAGGTTGGTCCAATCCATCAGACATTCTAATTGTTTTATTTTATGTGGTTTTGATCTATGCATTAATTGAGCTTCCAAAACAAGAGCCATAGACCCAATTCTGGAAAATTCACATGGCATGCATGTGCATGTCTTGTGGATCCCAATCCACTTCACCCAACCTAACCCCTTTGGATCTTTCCTCTTTCTCAATTTTTGCCCATTCCTTCCATACAATAATTACATTATGGCTTCACCATACAATCTCAGATATGTTGGGATTTAATGCCTTGAAAATAAAAATGTTTTTGACATTTATCCAAAAATATCAAGAGGAGAGATTGTGATTTCTTTTTGAGATTTAGATTATTTATTTTTCATTCATTGCTTGTGTGGGTGTGATTTTCCTTTTGAGATTTAAATTATTTAATTCTTATTCATTTTTGAGATTTATATTATTTAATTCTTATTCATTGTTTGTGTGATCAATTAAACTTTGCTCGGGTTAAACCCACACGCGTACCATCGTCACTTGCTCAGATCCTTCAAATATTTTTTTCAAAATTTAATTTTTGTGTATGAATTGACTCAGTCAATGATCATTATGACATTGATTGATGCCCTTGTATATATAGTGCTTCCTTGTCTAACGACTTGCAAGAATTTTGGAAACGTAAAAAAAATTTAGATTGGAAATAAAATTAAATTGACATAAAAACAAGTACAACGCAAGCTCGTCATGGTGGGAAAGAAATACAACGTCAAAGACAACAAAATTGAGAAAACTCAAGAAACAGTCTGAAAACAAACCAGCCCAGCCAAGTAGAGGACCGCAATTGGGTCGATTTTAGAAGATTTTGGCCAAGCCAACATGAACCAAAAAAATTGGATCAAACTGGATTAGACCGGTCCAAGGAAGTCCAAGCGTCACAGCGTGACGCTGTCGAGGACTCTGGCTCTAGACGCTGGCGAACCTCTCCGGCGAGCAGCAAACGTCATCGAGAGAGAAGACCTCGACTCCCTTGGATCCGGCGAGGTCATAAACCCCAAAAACCAGTCAAAGCTTCGCTGGAAAAACCACCCCCATGAAAGCTAGAAAATGTCAAAGTGAATAAGGGAATATAGAATTGGATAATGCTGCAACTTGAGAGAGTTGCTTGTGTGTTATTTATAGTCCTTTCTCCAAAAACAGAAGCTCCTAAAAACAGAGCATAATAAATGCTCAACGAAACAGAATAGACTGAGTCATAGAGACAAAGTCAAAAACTACATTATTCACCAAATTAAAGAAATTAAATACAAGATTAAAAGAAACCCAACACCCCACTCGTCGTGGATGCGTCGATGCCGACCAACACCGGCTTGATTCTCCAATGAGCATAAAGAGCTCACAGGGAGAACCTAACGCTTCCCGAACCCCCAGCGATTCCCAGCTGCTCCAAAACCCTACGCCACCGCTAAAGCCCGCCACAACCTCAAGCTCTGTGGCCCCTGTCTCGCCGGCGATGTCGAACGCAACTCTGGCGCTGTTCTCCTGTGCCAGAGTTCCAGCCTCCCCGCCCCACCTAGATGCGCCGCCGAGCCATCCCCTCTTATGTCCTTGGCCTCCACAGAGCACACCACCGGCGCCAAACTCCTCAGCCCCAGGATTTAGATCTGGGAGGGAAGAACCGGGCACATGCCGGAAAAGGTTAGCCTACATGCAGCAAACCCCCGACCCACCGCGAGCACCATTATTACCTACCTCACACCCACAAGATCTGGAAAACAACAAATCTGGTTTCTTCTCCACCAGCAACCATCGAGGTTCTCCACACATCTTCGAGTCTTTCAGTCCCAAACCACCACAGCAGCGCCGATATAAGTAGAGGATTGTCGCCAACGCACCATGTCAGAGCATGGAGGCGCCGCCAGCGACCTCGAAAAGCGCAGACCGAACCCTAAGTTTTGAGAGAGTTGCTTCTTGAAAAATGAGGGTAAAAATGCTATAAGTTACTATAATGTTTACTATAGTGTTTTCACCATTATTGGCAGTGTACTGATGCACGTAATAATCAGTAAGTATAGATTGAGTACCCAAGTAATTAAAACGTAGGGAAAAGGGTGTTATGAGCACTCAAACTCAATTTATGTGACTAATCTCAATCGATCAAAGTTTTAGGTTTTGGAAAATTATTAAATTAAATAAAACAGTTAAGGCAAGAATAGGAGCAATGCATAGAGAGAGAGAGAGAGAGAGAGAGAGAGAGAGAGAGACAGAGAGAGAGGAGGAGAGAGAGATGACTCGGGGTACATAAATCAAAAAGGTATTTTCAAGATATAATAATCGACAATCATGCATAGAATGTGTTTCGACACTTTTTGAAGGCAACGAGAATTCTCTAATCTATCCAAGATGGTCTATATTCACGGTCTGGGAGATTTGGCTCCTATAGGCAGACCGTGCGGCGTTAGGGCGGGACTTCCTCTTAGCCAGGACTCCCTAACTATGCTTTTGGTTAGGTTGAAACAAGTTGGAAATATCGAGAGTGGTGGTTGTTCGTTAGAACAGTTAGGTCGTTATCTGACCGTTGGGTGTGCTTGAACGATGGGTCGATGGTGATAAGTTTGATCTGGTTTGATTATAGGATCTAAGCAACAGTGAAAGAGAGAGAGGGCAAGAGAGGCTACGTTAGGTGGTCGTTGGACCGTGCTAACGAAGCCAAGAGGGAAAGAGAGATTAGTTAGGGATCGGTTATGATGAGAACTGATCCTAATGATCTCGTGCTTTCAAAGTGAGAGAGAAGTGCAAGTAAATAAAATAAAAACAATAAACAAAAGAGACAAGCATGGGAAAAACTATGTCGGGCATAATTCGGATCGTCGAGGTGTTTTTATTAACAAACGGGTGAGAGTTCGTTGGCCACACATTGGGCAAACATTTTGGTGGATTTCCCTGAGGCGTGAGACTATGGCGGGGTTCTTACGGAATCCAAATCAAAGATCGTCTGCCTACCTATTCCTATGATAGGTCTAAACAGATGAGTTGATTAAATCTCGTGAATTCCTCTAACTTTCGGGGGTTACCCTATAGCTATTGCACTCGTGTTAACCATGATATTTCTTGATAGAGTTTAAACCCAAGTTCCAATTAGTTTTAGTTACACTCTATAAATTATAGCTATGACAGGTATAAATTCATAAGCTAGATCAATTATCAAAACAATTAAGGTGATAAAGCGTTAAGGTCAATTAATTGAAAACTCCTTTACTCGGTGTTATATGCATGTAAAACCGATTAAATTATCTCTACGCTACCAATTCAACTCATACACTGAATCATGGAATTTTAGTTACTCATGGCAATGGTAGATATATTCATCAATAATAGAGCAATTATTCATAAGAACAAGAAAGAGAATAGAAAGATAAAACCCAATGTAGACTCGATCTTCATAAAATCTTCACGTCTTGATGGACAATATATATGAATCCTTAAATCCTTGTTCATATGATATCCCTCTCATACAATAGAAATATCTCACAAAGTATAAATTCGAAAGTCTTCAAAGGCGAAACTCGTCTTTGCATCTCCCCTAGGTCAAAATCTGGACAAGTATCTATATGGAAAATCGCACGAGTCCGTGTGAAAATCACACAGGAACGTGCATTTTTAGAATTTCCTATTATGCCTATATTTTGAATTCTTTCCCAAAGCCGCTCAGTTCTAGTAGTTTAGCTGAACATGTGGGTCCGTGTGAAAAACGTGTGGGAGTCGTGTGTTTCCTATCTACTTGCAGATTGTGTTTTCCTCTTTTTTTAGGAGTCTATCAACTTGGTGTCACCTCAGCCTCTCTCTGTCTAGACACATGGGGTCGTGTACTCGTGTGTATTTTACACGACCTAAGTGTTTTCTTCATTTTCGTCTCTAAACAGTTTAGGTCTGGTGGAGTGTTCTTAAGCAGCACGAATTTACTTTATTTTGGATAAAAACATGTATCATGTGTGATGATAAAGATCAAAAGACCCGTGAAACACAAAACGAGATAAATATGGATATCTTTATGCTAATGAGAACGAAAGTAAATTAAAATGTAGGGTAAAAGTATTTAAATATATGGTAAGATATTCACTTATCAATGATCATCACATGGCTCTCTTTACCATTAATAATAATGCTACTCCCGAAGATAGTTTCCTTATAGTTATCGTCTTTTGGAAGAATCAATATGACATTAAGAATGTTGAGAAATGTGATATTTTTTGAAAATTTAACATTTCATTATTGTTAGATGATGAAATTGTGATTTTGAAACTTTGAGTTGGAGTTTTTCTTAGCTACATCTGCTGTAATAATTAGATTGAAGTTCATATAATTTGTGCATGTATCGTTACTTTTTCTATTAACCTTTTAATGAAAATGACAAACTTTAACTATATTGTATATATATGATGGTGATAGGACCAATATCCTATAGTTGACCTTCCCTGTGGACAGGGATTAAATATGTAATCATCTACTTTAAAACTTTAATTATTCTTATTATTCGGATTCTTAGTTTGCTTAAATAGTTAAGACTCCTTCCCACTGTTGGCTTATTTTAAATCTAACCTCTAAATTTTATTATTTTGGTCCAGACATTCAATATATTCTTGTGTTGGACATGTCTTTTAACTTTTATTTAAAAAAAACTCATGTAATTTATTAAGCAATTAATTCAGCATTTCGTCGAACAATTGAGATAATAATTGGTAGGACAGACCTAGCACCATGATCCCAACTACTGTTAGATAAAGCATACTTGGCTAATTCATGAACCACAGAGTTACAAGAACGACGAGCAAAAGATATAGATATGTCTGCCCCTAAGACGGATAGAATGCGACAACAGTCAGAGATGATACCCCCAAAAATGTTTCTGGCTTGTTTTCCGCGTCTGATGTTGTCCATCACCCGAAAACAATCATATTCTATCACTGCCTCTGTCAAGTGCTTCCCTTTTGCTCATGAGAGGGCTTCCCTGACACCCACGGCCTCCACCTCTTCTGGGTGGAGATATCCTGGGAAGCGTCTACAAAGACTCCCTAGTAATCGACCCTCTGAGTCTCTGCAGGCAAGTCCTACACTACAAAATCCCCTCTCAATGTCCATACCACCATCAACGTTAATCTTCAGGACCCCCTCCCTTGGGGGTTTCCAAACTTGTCTTGCCCCAGGTTGCCCCTGACCCGTTCTGGCTGACGGAGGTCTAGCTGATGCCCAGAGTCTTCGGTACCCCTTTTCCATTGCTGCTACCCTTGCCGGGTGGAACGTCTCCCCCTTCCAAATAAACCGATTTCTCGCTCCCTAAATAGCCCAAAAACTTAGAGCCATCAAGCTATCCTCGTCTTCTCCTTCTCCCCAGGAGGCCCCGTCACCCACCTTCGGGTTATTTTTGGGTTGTTTTTAGTTTTAAAATCATGGTTTGCTTTTTTGGGTTTAAGATTTTTTTGTTTGTTTGTGGGTTTGAGATTCTTGTTTGGTTTTGAGATTTTGGTTTAATTTTGAGTTTGAAATTTTTGTTTAGTTGTGAGATTTTGGTTTATTTTTGAGTTTGAGTTTGGGGTTTTCATTTTTTTTATTTTGAGAAACAAATCAATAACAATATTTGTAGAGAAGAAGTCTTGTTGGGGTAGCATGGCGAAAGAGAGTCTCGCAAGGATGCATTACTGGAGACAACCCATTTACTCTAATGATATAAACTTACAAATGTGATGAAAATTTGGAGGTAAAATTGCCATTTTATGTGATTTTAACGGTAGAATTTAACAGCACTAATGGAATGAGAAAAAAAATTAAGTTAGGGTACCAAAAAATGTAGAAAAAAATTGTTAATGCAGTAAAGCTAGAATTGACTACACGACTTTAGGTTTAGTAAATTGTTCTTTTCACTTAAATCAAAACTCACTATAAAATTAGTTAATATTATGATTTAATGTTTAGGGTCTGAAAGTCTCGGAGCGTGAGGTGGCATTCGATTCAACGGTATGATATGTTTGTCAAATAACACGTGGCAAGGAAATGTTCAACAAAACCGGCACAACGGTATACTATGTTTGTCAACAACTTGTCACGAAAAACATATCGTGTGACAAAAACATATCGATAAAGTGGAGTTTACGATATGTGCAGAAATTTAAGTTTCTTGTTTTCTGTCATATTAGATTCCTAACTTATTATTTTTATTTAAAGAGTAGTATTATAAATACTATACTAATTAATACAACCTATCGAATAAAAGAACCAATTAGAACAACTTGGTGTTAGTGTTTTGCTTTAACAAGATTAATCTCCCCGGCGGTGCACAAAAAAATTAATGTTCTTTTCATTGTTTTACATTAGATTGACCATTCATCTTCGTATATTTTTCTCGTTATATCATTTTGATTTGATTCAGAAATTTGAATAAGTGTGAAAAAATATATAGTATCCAAAATTTGTTACACGCCATTTGTGTTAAAGAGACCTCCACGTAATAAAAAGTTACAATATCATATTAGAAGTGATCCTAATAATGCCGAGAAGGAAACAATATTTTTATCTCTAAATTTATTAAACAATATAAAGAATCTTATCGAATGAATATGAGTTCAAAGGTTTTATATAAAGAAAAGGGTTAAACCCAACTAATAGCTTGAGCTTTTAATTGTGGAGCCCGGCACGATATGTACAGCCCAATTTTACATGGTATCAGAGGGGGGTCGATTTAAGCCTGTGTTGGTGGGTTTCGCCTCTCCGTGACTCCGCTCCCCTATAAACCCGATATTGTTGTCCACATAAGGAGGGAAATAAGCCCACGTGTCCTTCTATGACCCATTTAGGCCCAGTTTTACAAACCTATAATCTCAAAGAGACTGTTACCATCTCAATCACGGACTTGATGATGCATAAATATTCGAAGAATAAAAGAGGGAGGGGCAATAAATTTTCCAAAGAACGCATGATGAAAAGGAAGAAAGAACGAATATTAGAAATATTCTGATATTTCTTTGTTGAAATGTAAATAGAATAGAGTCACTCACAAGTCACTATATTAGCTACTGCATATAAATAGTTAGAGATACGCAAGGAAAAATATTCTAATTAGTACATTGTACACAACACCAAAACGTCCGTTTCAATTCCAGCTATATATCATCATATACAAGAATATGTACTTCAGATGGTTTGTGATGCATATAGCTTCTCTTCCATTGATCGTCATCACAATGTGTGCTTGGAGGAACTATACATGTGGGTATTTGTGGACAGTAAAGCTCCATTATTTTATGTATTCTGCATTGATGCATGCACGATAATGAGTACTCTTTGTCGCGACATTGGACCCGAGACAATCGGGGTAACAATGTTCATAAGGGTAAACTTTACATCATTTGTCCTACACGCGACATGTGGCAGCGGAGTTTTATCACGGCCGGTTCGGATAACTTGTATTTTACTATATATATAAGATGAAATGACGTGATCGGCAATAATTAAAGACATCAAGACTCAAACTCAAGACCTCACATGTGTTAAATGATCTCCTTACCGCTTGGCCCAATTTGTATTGGTCCTCCACCGTCATCTAATTTATCTATTACTATTATCGCGTCATTTCATTGTATTTTTCTTTTTATTTACGCGATTTCTTTTCGATTATTATGATGATTGAGGGTGTGTTTTCGTTGTTCTTATCGTTCCAAGATTTTCATACTTTATGATTGTATTTCCATTGTTCATGGCTGACTGTATTTCCATTGTTCTATGGTTGTATTTCTATAATTTTATCAATCATCCACAAATTAATTTTGAAGTTAAAGAGTTGACTGAAACTCGATCATAAAGTTAAGAGAATGTGCTGTTTTTCTTTACGAACTACAGTGAGTGATGTTCAATCTAACACAGTCAAGCATTCAGATAGAGTGGTCCCTTAGATACTCGACATCGAAGAAAAAACAAAACGGTTCAAGTTAGTCTTGTCAAACTATTGGATAGAAGTTAGAACAGATCGGTTTACCTCATACATACCTTTCAAAATATTCACCCACATCTCTTATTTGCATCACTTTTTATGCACCTCAAAATAGAACCATTTTATGTATGTGATGGTGCCATTCATGAGTAAT
This sequence comes from Geranium brycei, assembly GCA_036897365.1. Lineage (NCBI taxonomy): Eukaryota > Viridiplantae > Streptophyta > Magnoliopsida > Geraniales > Geraniaceae > Geranium > Geranium brycei. Next base: position 2,896 of record JAYMTP010006057.1, on the reverse strand, counting down.
TATATACTTGACCGATTGTTCTTAATGTCTAACTTAATTTTGGAACTCTTTCTTTGGTTAATTGGATTAGATTAAGTTTACACACCAAAACAAATTAAATGATATATTTCAGGCACTAAAATTGACATTTATGTGCTCCTTCTATTCTTGCTAATGAACTTATATGTTTTGGTTAACTCTACACCAACTATGATTCAATTTTAAATATTAATTAAATGGATAATTAATCTCGAAAAATCACTTTCTCATTTGGATGATCTAAAGTATTTTTTTTAATTTCGTAACTCACATAAACAAGAATTTTTCCTTCTATTATCAACCCCGCTAGTTTATTATGAAAAGACTAAAGTGCCCTCAATTTATTTTTAAAATGATGTTATTGTTCTTCCTCCCAACAATCTTTCTGTTGATCTTCCTCTAGTTTTGAGCGTTCAAAAAAAAGGAAAAAACTCAAAAAATTTCACGTAATCTACGATTCGATTGTTCTTTTTTTGTGGTTTTGTTCTGTGCAAATGAATCAACGAGCCTAAGATTATCGCCTGCCCTATAAGCACACACATGAATTGGCCGTTGGGTGCAACCTTCTTTCTCGAACCTCCCATTTTTAATTATTGAGTTATGGTTTAGTTCTTCCACGGATGTTCACATAATGTGGTTAACTAACAAAAACTTAACTGAAATTGAGTTGACATGTGTCGCTCCCACGGATGTTCACATATCTTCTCTCATAAGTAAAATGTCGTCGTAATAAAATGAGCTTGAATAAAATATTTGAACTTAAATTTGGCCCAAATGATATATTAAAACCCAAATCACAACCCCAAATGCCAGGCCAATGAAACTTGGTTAGCTTTACAGACTAAATGGGCCTTGGACTGAAACAAACACCTATGTATTTACACCATGAATGGGCATTGTAACGTTGCGAATCCTCAGGCCCACAGTTTACCAGTTAAAAGCTTGAAACAGAATGGGCCCTACGCATTTTTATGTGGAATTGTTCATAGGTCTGAAGAGATGGGCTTGAAAAACTGACCCATTAAAGGATTGTTCTTACCAACTTTGTTTGATTTATTCTGTTCCCTCTCTCTCAATATTGGGCCATTTTTGTCTGTTTCAGTTGTGAGAAACTGAGATTGTTGGTGAGATGCAACAAAAAGGAACCGATAGACTCCATTGCCAGACTGTTCACAGCAGGAAAAAAAGCACAAGTAACAACTACTTCATACATAAACAAAGTTTAGCAATGTTGATGAACACATGCATGTTCTGTTTGGCTGCTTCTGCATAAGACAAATTATAAACCCCATGAATTGTTTAACCCAAAAATTTAAAGATTGGGGCTCCCACAGACCATCATTGATGAAGCCTCTCTCTCTTTAATCATTTCCTTTTTCTTCTTTCTCTTGGGTAAATTGCCAAATTTTGAAGGGAAAAAACCCTATTTTTAGTTCATGATTTTGTGGATCAGTTTAGGCCCTCATATAAATTTTATTTTTTAAAAAAGGTCAAAATAGTACCTATCATTAATTCAAAATTGTAATAATAATTGGACTAATACTTAGCTAATGGAAATCGTATGAATTATTTATATCCACATTTGACATTTTCAAGCCTGAATCAATCTAAAAATTCAAATTCAAATTTACGGTGCCAAATTCATAATGAAAAGAAAAGGGAATTTTAAAGATTCAAGCGGCCATCAGTTTGTGCTGCTATGTGAAATAGTAGGGTCAATCATTAATCAACAAAAGAATTTAATCTACCATGCTTTTCAGTAATTAATGTATCATAATCCAAAATAGCAGTAGGTAATAATTAAACTTCTGAAAAGAAAATTTCCTTGACCACCACCACCACTCAGAACCATTATGCTCTTTCAATTTCAATTACAAGTTCATGTTCAGACCAACAGTACATATGGGTTGTTGTTTTTTTCTGAGAAAAATTCAATCTTCTGTGAACAAATGAGAGACTATGAGTAACAGGAAGAGAAAAATATACGAAAAAAGGAAAAAACACAAAGCTTAATCCTGACCGTCCAATCCTCGCCTTCGAACTCGAATCCTGAGAAGCCTCCGAGTCAGAAATCAGAACCCAATCTGGGCGTTGGATCAGAAGATGTCGAGGATCTCGAGGATCAGACGGTTGCAGATGGGACAAGTGCCTCGGTTGAGCCACACCTCCCTCGAGCACACCCTGCAGAACGTGTGTCCACATGGTATAAACGCCGCGCCTTTCTTCCTCCCCATGCACACGCAGCACAGCAGATCGCTCCCCACCTTCTCCGCCTCCTCCGCCGCTAAATCTCCGCCGTCCGTCGTCTCCTCCAGCAGCCTCATCAGCGACACCCTCACCGGCGTCCCCGGCAACGCCGCCGCCGCGTCAGCTCCCTCCTCCGCCGACCGGAAGTGCCTCTCCGCCGCCAGCGCCGCCGCGAGGTTCATCCCCGACCCCGCCGGAACCAGGACCACGCACTCCGGATCCGACGGCCCCGGTTCCTCCCCCAGATCAACGATCTCCATCGCTCGGCTCTCAAGACCTTCCTCTTGGTGCTCTTGTTGTTGTTGTTGTTGTTGTTGTTGTTCTTCGTCTTCCATGGCGGTTGGCCGGACACCGCCCCAGGTAGCCCCACAGCAGCCAATCCCCTTCAATCCGAGCCGTTCCTTGAGACTCCTCCTCCTCCGGATCCGCCGATCGGCGCCGTCCATTTTCAACCTCAGAAAATTACCCAGAATATTCGTCCTGCTCTCTCCCTCTCCCTCTCCTCGCTCCGGTTCCTGCAATATGAGACGGAGTTGAGCCATTTTCGGAACCAAAAGTATGAGAGAAGCGAAAAGGACCCAACAAACAAGAATTTAAGTCATACAGATTTGGGGGTCGAGCTCCATGAAAG